>QNGE01004150.1:6333-40695 GCA_008508345.1 Paragonimus westermani
TTGAACGACATGGCTGCAGAGTACCAACGACTGGTAAACTTGAAGCATGACACCACTCTGGTCCAGTCTGGGGGCCAAGGTGGTACCGAAGTTCATGCGGTTCAACATCCTTCTACTGCCAAATTGCGCAACCCCGGCCCGTCACACAATACGCCATCTGGCCCGAACGGCCCGGAACCTGGAAGAAGCCTCCGGCAGCATGTTGGCACTGTGGGGCCTGGCACTTTGTCAGGTTCTGCCCATTCAAACAACACAGATGTCGGCAATGCAATTCAGTCGGCCATAAAGAAGGATAGTGTCATTCAGGTCAGCAACGTACACTTACTGGTTCAAGGTCCAGATCGAAGTCGCGATCTAAGTCACGATCCACAACAGTCGGCAACAAAAAGACCTTGATGACAGTCTTCCAAGTCAACGCCCCAAGCCGACGTAAGTTCATAATCCTTCATATCAATGGCCAGCCAGTCCGGTTACAGTTAGACATTGCATCCGACAGGGAGTAAATCGAATGATATTCAGTATAGCGGCTTCATTGCTTTAATTAGTTCGTCTGAAGAGAAAAATCAAACCACGCGGAATCGATAAAATAATATGGCTGGTACGTATGGTATGCACTTTACACCTTCAACATGTAAAGTTTGTTACAACAATGGGTTGGCAGTGGTCCTGCCTTTGCTATTGCTGGTAGACTGCTCGAGGTTATCGGTCGCTTCACCTACCTGCGCAGTGCCCTTATCAGCCTGTAATATTGCTGGCGGAGAGTCCATGTAAATAGCGAAAGCATGTGCACTCGCTAACCCTATCACTGATGGCGTCGTAATAACGTCCATTTGCAGTCCGAAAACGGAGTTTACGACGAATGTGTGCGCTCGGTTTTGCTGTGTGGATCAGAGGTCTAGCTCATTCGTGCGTAACATGCGTGTACAACTTCAGTACCTGATCACCGTTACTTCCGCCGGTTAGTTTGTATCATACAGTTTGAATTCGTGAGTGATGCGACAGTCCGTCGGAGGGCATATTGTTATATATATATATATATATATATATATATATATATTCTGCAGGTTGTCTATCAACAACCGTCTAAGAACAGCCTATGTAGCGACCTGAGACCAACAGCAACCGTGCTGTCCCGATGACCTATTCTAAACGCAGGCTTCTTTGTATGCGTGCTGTAGGCTTGATGTGAAACCAAGGCAACTTTCTTCGGTCGTGCAACTAATTAAGCGCAGTAAACGCTTGCGTTTTCATAACATCCCACCTCATATTCCAATCGTCATAATTGTTCCGGATGCCGATTTCCGAACGTAGACACCTAACAATTTCAAGTTAGATTTAGTCTTGCGTTCAATTCCTATTCTCCATCCAAACCTATAAGTTTTTTATCCGTGAAGCCTGACTTCTCGCGAGCTGTAAATGAATTATTTTTCTGAAGCCACCTGTGACTTTAAAATACCTCTGTGGAGTTTTTTTATTTTAATCTTTTGTGCTTTAAAAACAGCACGTCTGTATTAAGGCGGATTACTCCTGTTATGTTTGCAAAACATGCGCGTTTCTGTTAGCATGGCGAAGCTGCTGCAATGTTCCTACTGCACTGTCGCTACGTATTTCAAAGGTGCACTTACTGTCACTTTCTACCCTTTCTAGCCCACTTATTAGGGACTTGCTTTCACCTGGCACAGTACTGGAGCTTTAGAATAGCGTGACTATCCTTTCGTGAGGGAGAAAACTGTTCTTAAGTTCGAATCCCATTTTCGTTATCTGTCCCTGCAAAGTCAAGCAGCGAGTCTTTCTGTTGGCGTAAGCCTGGTTGTTTGCTTGGCACACTGCCGTAGAAGATGGTTCTACACGCACTTCCAGAGGTTCCTCTCCAAAACCTCCCGTTCAAGGACTCCTGGTGTGTTCCGGTTGTCAGTGAACAGAATCAAACTTTACCTGCTAAAGATCTCATTTACGGCATCCGGTAATGCAGCCTTCCTCCTCGGTAGTGCCAGGGTATACACACGATACAGAGACGCAAATTAGTGTCTGGCAGTAAACATGTTTGCAGGAAATAAGTTTGAAACCGTCGACGGACGAGATCTAGACGCACCTCTACCTGTCGGTCTTGGCTATAGTAACGTGGTCGTAGTAAATTGCACAAGGCGCGTGATGTTCCTACGGACAAACGTCTACGGATCAATAATCATAATGTACTGACTACGGTAGTTTGGTGCTATTTACATCAAACTGTGCGTTGGATTTTACTATATTTATCTTTAGATCGGCTATGATGTGTTTCTTTACGAAACTGTGAAGTGCTTATTTAACACCGGCATATACCTTCTGTGTTATCAGAGGCACTTACTATAGAGGACTGTCTGTGAATTACTAATTCACTTTCAACCATCCAAGATATCTACATGATCTCTGAGTAAGTGCGTTGAAAGCTCATCGAACGGCATCATGGGCGATGCGACTTAGACCAACACGCCATTTACCACAGAGGGCGTAGGCTTAACTCACATGGTCCATAATGGGTTTTTCTTGATGTCCATTGAGTTTATTTGGAGAGTAAGTGCACTGCTCAGGACGGTTATTAACAAAATACTACTTTACTCGTTGATCTCTTCCCAACGACTCATAGTAGACTACACACCAACGCGAAATGTAGAAAAGATTGTTGTGTTATGGTACTTTGTTGTATTTGTTTTATCCAAGAGTTGGTAATATCAGCTGTAACGTACCAATTGTTAGGTTAACAAAGCATATCAGACTGGCCCCTATTCTTCTGCTCGTGACGCAAAAACGTTTTGTACATCCCAGCCTAGTTGTTTGCAACAATTCCTTCACTTATCGGTCATGTGATTGGACTTGTCCTTCATCCTGAGATGTTTGGCGTCGACCCCAATACAGTTAACGCTTCTATAGAATGGAATCACCGGTCTTACACGTTCATTAACTTCTTGTGATCCTACGATGGTTTCAATTTCAACAAACCGACCAACTTGATCAACCACATCTTGTCCCTGGTCTCCGGATGCGATATTATTGACGAATCAATCTCCATACTACGGGATCTGTGTGTAGATCCGAAGAAGAGAATATTCAATCGTCATCTGTTAGCGACTTGTAGACAAGAAGATAAACAAGTATTAGACGAGTTTACCCAAAGGCTGAGGTCACTTTCAAAAGTTTGCAACTTTAAAGCCACTAGAACCGAGCAGAACCAAGACGATGCAATCTGGGATAACCTCATAAGTGGTCTACTGACTAGTCAGATTCGACAGAGATCGTTGGAACAGAAAGTGTGGAACTTTCAAGCCGCTTTTGATCAGACTGAATCGCTTGAAATGGCGGAAAAGCAGTCCAAATTATACCAGTCTGCTTCCACTAACATCTATACGGCTGGAACAAAGGTCTCCGAAAATTCGTCCAGCCCTGCCAAAATGCCTTATGTGGCAGCCCGCCCTCCCATTGACTGGCAAATGCCCCTTTTGCTGGTATGAAAAAACATCCCCGATGCGTTGGGTAACGGATGTGGAAAGAAGGGGATTTTTAATAAGTTTCCCCGACAGATAACCCTTTTTCCCTATCACCCGTCCGTCCATTTCGACCATCAAATCGGCGACTGCTTCAGATTGTCTTTCAAATAAGCGGAACTCGCCTACAAGCTCTGATAGACACTGAAAGTTCTGGAAATTACGTTACGTCCTCCACAGTGCTACAGTTCACAGGTTTCGCAGCAAGGTGGCAATGGACTCTACAGTTCCGTTAAGTGGCACGCGTCCTGTCATCGATCAAATACAAAGATGCTTCATATGGCAGAGCCAAAATGTCAGTTTCATCAAACTCATGAGCACAGTTTCTTCTTGGTCACAACTTTCTTAAAATTCACAAAACGTTAATCTTCCATTCGGTGAGACAAAACCAGTTTTCCCCCTGGTCATTTACCTCGGACTATACTGAATCTCGTCTACTTCAGCATCTGATGCGAAACTGCAGGCTAATCGCGACAAAATCCAGAAGCCACAGCCCCGCCGAAGAAAGATTTAAACGCGATGAAATTCATCATCTGAAGGATTCATTGAACCCTCCTCTTGCCTTCGGAGAGCTCAAGCCTTGGCAGCCGCTAACGACGGGCACAAAAAAGAATGGCGGTTGACAATATCCAAACGATTAACAAATACGCCCTCTTCGATCCCAAAATTGATGAGATTAAATGTATCGCCACGTACAACATAGCACTCTCGATATCAAGAGTGCATATCGTCAAGTCCCTACTCGGGAATAAGAGAGGTCCTTTACAGCCTTTGAGGCCTGTGGACGGTGGTAACAGTTTCGTCGGACTTCATTTGGTGTGAAGAACGGTGTCGAGTGTCTCCAACGGACCAGTGATGATCAAAAAACACGTGTTTACGTTGATGATAATAAGGTGTGTAAAAGAAACTTCGCTGGACACGACCTCAATATCTGGAAGTTTTTTTGAATAAGGTCAATTCCACATTATGACCGGTTGACAAGATGTTTCGTCTGATCGACAAAGTCTAAGAATTACAACTTATCGTGACCACAGTGTCCGGTTGTGGGGCCTGCTTATGAACCCACGTGAATATGCGTTCCTTCATTCTTGAGATCAATGATCTATCTCTGTTCTCATCCCAACAGATTATCTGAAAAATTTAATTTCACTGTGAACAGAAAACGTCAATTTTAATTCCCAAAACACACCGTACAGATAAATCGAAAAAGTAGTGATGGGTAGTCCATTAGGCTCTCTTCCTGCTAACTTTTTCATGATCACGACAGAAGGACAACTACGTGACGTAATCTCACAACTGTCATATTACAGGCGCTGTGTAGATGACACCTTGGTCTTTTCCATAAACCGGGAGCTGAATGAACAATTTGTCCTGTGGTTTGACGGTGTGTATTTCAACCTCACGGTTATGTACGAAGCAGAGACCGACGGTAGTCTGCCTTATCCGGACACACTCATCACACAGGTACCGACGGATCAATAACGTATAGCATTTATAAGAGACTAACACGGTCTGGCCAGCATACGCACTTCACCCATTTCAACCCGGCGAAACATAGGCGGGGTGTAGTGAGAACATCGTTCACCACAGTACACCGTATCTGCACATCCGACTGTGTTGAACAAGAACTAGTAGCGCTCGACGCGCCTCTGGAGAGTAACCAGTGCCTCAGAAGCTTTATTCAGCGTCAGCGAATGGAGGCTGAAAAGCAGTAAGAATGATGAGGTCTCCAATAAATTAGTATAAATAGAGCTAACTCTTACAGGAGGCATCGTGACGTTACGAATAACCCAACGAATTCTCTTCGTCGGAAAGGATTTACAACGCCGACGAACTGTAGGTTCTTAATCAGACCCACAGGTTGTCCATGCCCATAACTTGTCGGCGCCAAATCACAATATGTGTATCACTTCTCATGCAACTGAGGAGAAAGCTATATAAGCAGAACCTACGGATCACCAATCCTAAGGATGAAGGAGCGTGTACCTACGCGGGTTCACAAACAGGCCTCACAATCGCACACTGTAGTGAAAGTGAGTCGTAGACCTTCGACTATGTCGATCGGACGACACAACCTATCAACTGGCCACAACGTGGACTTCACTCCAGCCTTCACCATCATAGTGGGCCATCATAACTCACAGTTCCTAAAATTGGTTGAAGCTGTCGCGATAAACCGCTTCAAACCTGTGCGTAAAAAAATTAATTGTGACCCTTGGGTTGTTATGGGCCTAAGTCGCAGTGAGTATCCTTCGGATCACACAACTGGACGCATTTTTTGTTCGTTTATTTGTTCGTACCCTCCCACCTCTCCAAGTACTGTAGACACTGAATTAATTCTGTCGCTGGTTACGTGATACTGACGTGCTGATACGAGGTGCTATCATCTACCAGCGTTAGTTTCCCAACCATTTCATCTTAAGGTTGTTACCGACCAGCGTTCTGTCACTTTCATCCACGACAATCACCACAGAGGGGAAGTCAAGAACAATCTGAACTGAACTGTAGAGGCTGGAACTGTCGCCATTCATTTTTGATGTTATGTGCCCACATGGTAAAGAGAAGTGAGTGGCAGACGCACCCTCAGGTAAGTGGTGCAAGACGCTATTGAAGAATACTGATTTGAAGGAATTACACAAATCAACCTCATCCGTGTTTCCCGGTAGGTGCACTTCGTGTCTGTGGAAGATGTTCGAAGCATCGTTGCCAAATGTTGTGTGCTGTGAAATCAAACCCCGTTTTCTTTCCGAAGCTCGAGACGAGCTCACAAATTCCACAACCATTCGAAAGTCTTGATTGAATTTAAGGGTCCCCACTCATCAGCAACCCACAACCGTTACTTATTAACAATTGTCGACAAATATTCTCGCTTTCCTTTTCACTTCACGAGTCCTGGTCAGGTTAGTGAGACTGGTATTGAGTGTTTTGTCAGTTTTTCTCGTTGTTTGGCACTCCGACGTACATGTACACCGACCATACATCACCATTCATATCGACAAGTGTTCAACAGTTTCTTCACGAAAGAAGAGTACACGTAGAACGCCATACAACCCCCAGAGTTATGGCCGATTAAAGCGTTCAAACAGAACGTTTCGGAAAACGGTGTTACTCGCTTTGATATCTCGATACTTCGCAATCAGTCAATGAGAAACCGGTCTTCTTGATGCATTACACTCCGTCAGACCACTCTTGTGACAACACCTAAAAGATCGTTCTTCGATAATTGAAGGTCGGCCTTCGGAACAACTCTTCCGATGGAGCTCACCAAATCTGGATCAGTGCTGTTAAAAAAGAATATCAGAAGTCGATGATCCGGTCGACGGAGAGATAGAACTAATGCAGTGTAGCTCACAATACGCGTAAATCCGCTGTCCTACTGGCAGGGAGGAAAGACTATCGTTCATCAACTGGCTCTCAAGGAAGACCTCATGTCTGAGTCACTCTTGTAGAGATCAGCGACACTTCCTATCGAACAAACCACATCCGTATCCTTCAATTGCGTCTTTATCACGCAGAAGCTCAACAGTATTCCCTTAGTTTACATACACAACAGTGAAGCACCTTTCGACCTCACCTCCAATAATAACCACCCACATAATCTGGGAACGTTAGTCAAAAGGCAACAGAGTGCTCATCCACGCAGTCTTAAAAAGGGAGACACTCAAACCTATTTCACATTGACGCTTACTACCAAATATTTTATCTCCAATCAATGTGCACATGCTTTGTCACTTCCTTGTGAGTTAGCATTTACTATCTATTCACATTTCTTGGCAGAGGAGGGCAATAATATTTTGCCGTATTTATGTCAACTTTGAGTTAGTAATCAATGCATGCTTTCCATTTCAGCTGTCATGCGCCAATTGTTAGATGAATAGAGCCTGAAGTATGGGATCCTCACTACTTTGCTTCTGACGCAAAACCGGTGCTTTGCACGTTCGATTCTGAATTTTTGCAAAATGCTGAAAAAAGGACTTCGTCGTTTATGAAGAAAACAATCACAGGACTGAACCACATCAGGATGTAAGAAAATGTAACGTATAGTTCGGGCAGTGCAGAGGAATAATCGTATTACTGTACTCTACACACATTATCTGCACCTAGCTACATAAGTAACCTCACAAGTCTCACCGATTTTAGTAAGCCCATATACCTCGACTAAGTGACTACCCCTGGTGTCCTACAACAAGACTCGAACCATGACCACTTCACCTTCCAACCCGCACACATATAGATGAACAGGTGCTTACATGGGTCCAAAAATTCTTTTTTGATCTTAGACACCTCAATATAGCCATGGTCATTCAAGAAAGGTGTTCCACCTTAATGGTGGGCTAATAACGAACCCGTTCTCGTAATAGAGATATAGTACACTCATTTTTCATCTTCTCTAAGCCTCTAAAATATTTCACTGTGGATAAGAGAGCCCCAAGACATGGAAGAGATTATAATAACCTGGATGCAGTAGGCAAAACAACGACAATCACCCAGGTGCGCGGAAAACGCAAAGGAACGCCTCCGGCGAGCCGGTATAATGCATCAGTGGCGAAAATTTGATTGGCTAAAATTATATTAAATTCCCTTTATAAAGGGACTTATTAGTTGCTAATGGAAAGAAAAACCTGATGCTCTTCAAGATTCAGGTCTGGGTGAGAACATAATTCCGGGAGTTCCGACAGTGTCTGTTCCTATATATGAGCGTCGTTGAGCTGCCAGCAAGATTCGGCCATTCAGAGATTCATACACGGGCTCGAGGCAGGGGCTTAGGGTTCCCTATTCCAGTCGAGATTTGTTGTTTAATAACGAACGGACGTCTGTGGATCTGAAGAACAATCCCTGTAATATTCCAGTTGGGTCAAACACAGGTTACAGTGCACACAGTGTCTAACGTTAACAATCGAGCACAAATCGGTCTACTTCACAGAATAGGAAAAACCACGAATCAAAAAGAAACGTGTATTAACGCAACTCAGATACCGAGAGAGTTCGATCAACAACGTGTCCTTGTGCATATATATATACGGGGCCCCACGGTCCGGGAGTTCCCACCAATCAGACGTGGTCTCACGCTCACTGACCGCCGACCTCAGGTTCTGGTTGGTCACCTTCCTCAGCCCGTTGCACGGACGCGGCCAACCCACGTGTTCGAGGACCTGAAAGGAAGCGGAAGGGAGTATGTGTGGCAAAACAACATGGCGGCGCACTACATGCTACTACACTACTCCCCCCCGTCGAGAGCACTGGCCGCAGTGCTCCGGACTGCCCTCCCTCTGGCGGTACAGTGCACTCCCCAGCTACTTCTAACTCCTCGCAATTAGTTGATCGATCCTGTCCTGTGGTATCAGGCTTTAAACGATTGAAATGTACCACTCTGAGTCCGGACCCATTGTCGTTAACGTCCCGTATAGTGCAGGTGGATTCGGAAATGATGTCGTGCACAACGTATGGCCCCTTCCACTCATGAAACAATTTTTTTGGAATTCCAGTTTCTGGGGCTTCTGCACGCAACCAAACTTTATCGCCGGGCTTCAAGGGGCTTCCATATGCTTTTCTATCGTAGTAATCCTTCTGTCTCCTTTGGGCCGTCCGCAGGTGTTCCCGTGCTAACGCATATGCTTTCGCCAGTTTGTCACGTAGCTGAACGCAATAGTCTGAGGCTAATAGGTTATCTGGCGACAATCTGGGTACCAGCAAGTCGGACGGCAGTCGCATCTCTCTTCCCGTCAGCAGGTAGTGCGGTGATTGTGCGGTAGAAGAGTGGACGCTAGCACGGTATGCGAGCAGGCACTGAGATACGGCTTCGTCCCATGAGCGGGTGTTTTCTGAACTCACAAACGCTTTCAAGAGGGACTTCAGGGTGCGGTTGACGCGCTCCACAGCACCATTACCCTGCGGATGATAGGCGGTCGTCCTTGTCTTCCTTATGCCCAGTATTCTACACAGTTCATGCATCATTGTACTCTCAAAATTTGACCCTCTGTCAGTGTGCAATTGAGTTGGGGCGCCCCAGCGCGAGATCCAGTGGTCGAAAATGAATTTGGCGGTAGTTCCGCCATCCGCTCGTGGCACTGGCACCGCTTCACACCATTTAGTGAAATGATCTACCATCACGAGAATGTACCTATTCCCTCGGGTGGTCTCTGGTAGTGGCCCGACGATGTCAACTTCTACTATTTCATTCGGATACCCCGTCAGCATGCTCTGTAACGGTGCGCATTGTTGTCTCTTGGGGTTTTTAATTTGTGCACACAGACCACAACTACTGCACACATCCTTGACGTCTCTTCGTTGGTGGGGCCACCAGAAACGTCGTTTCGCGGCTTCTTCAAGTTTGTTCTGGCCCGCGTGCCCCAAATTCTCATGCAGTTCCTGCAAAACACTTCGAACCGCCGATTCTGGGACCACAATTTGGCTTTCATATGTCGGGCCATATTGATAATAAAGGACATTATCGGCTATATAGAGATGGTTCCACAACGACCACAGGCAACGCGCCTCCCAACTACTTCCTGCCATCTCTTGGGTGGTCGGACGTGGCCCCCCCTCTTTTATTCGTCTGTATATGATTTGTAGATCTGCATCGCTACTTTGAATGGCAGCCCATCGATTATTCTCCTCTGGCCTGATGGTGATCGCCATGGAGTACCTCGTGCATGAGGGGCAATCGCCATGGTCGCGAATCGGTCTTCTAGATAATGCATCAGCATTTCGGTGACGCAGACCAGGCCTGTGTTTACATTCAAAGTTGTACTCTTGTAAAAACTCTTGCCAACGTGCAACTTGCCCCTCCGGGTCCTTAAAATTCTGCAGCCATTGGAGTGATGAGTGGTCCGTTCGAACCAAGAAACGCCTTCCGAGGAGATAGTGACGGAAGTGTTTAATAAAATGTACTAGAGCGAGCATCTCCTTTCTAGTGGTACAATAGTTCCTTTCACTTCTGTTGAGGTTTCGGTTTCCATAGGCAATAACATGTTCTTTATCATTATTGTCTAACTGAGATAGTACAGCCCCTATAGCGACGTCACTGGCGTCAGTATCCAAGATAAACATTTTCGCGTCCGCTCTTGTGTCTGGGAGTGCCAAAATGGGGGCAGTGCATAACGCATCTTTTAATCGATCGAACGACTGTTGACAATCTTCGGACCACTCGAATACTCGCCCCTTTTCCGTCAACAATGTTAGAGGTTTAGCTATGTGAGAAAAACGGGGAACGAATCGTCGATAATAAGAAGCCAACCCAAGGAAACTACGAATTTCCTCAACACTCTCAGGAGTTGGCCATTCTTTCACCTTACGCACCTTTTCGGGATCACAGCTCACACCGGACTGTGAGATGACGTGTCCTAAATATTTTACTTCGGTCCGCATAAACGAACATTTGGCTGGATTCAATTTCAGTCCAGCCTCCGCTAGTCTTGAAAGGACGTTGGATAGGTTATGCAAATGTTCATCAACGGTACGTCCGTGTACAATGACGTCATCTAAATAAACCAGACACTGCTTCGGGATCAGGTCTCCGAGCACCTGTTGCATTAATCTTTGAAAGGTGGCCGGGGCATTCGTCAATCCAAATGGCATGGTTTCAAACTCGTACAGACCAGAGGGTACCACAAACGCGGTTTTCAGGCGATCACTGGGCTCCACTTCCACCTGCCAGTAACCAGAGGCCAAATCAAGGGTACTAAACCACTCGGTGCCCGAAAGAGCATCGATAGTGTCATCGATACGTGGTAGTGGGAACGAATCTTTTTTGGTTACCGCGTTTAACTGGCGATAGTCAACACATAATCTTAAGGAGCCATCCTTTTTCTTGACTAATACTACCGGAGACGCCCATGGAGATGTTGACGGCCGGATAATGCCTTTCTCTAACATGTCTGTTAATAATTGTTCCACCTGGCCCTGAAGATGGACTGGTAAGCGACGAGCCGCTTGCCGGATCGGGTGTGCCTCCCCCGTGTCAATTCTGTGTCGCACAAAGTGAGTGCGTCCAGGCGGCTGTCCTTCCCACCAGAATATCGCCCGATGCTTTTCAATTACATCCCGTACTCTCTGTGCTAGGTGTGCTGGGAGGTGTGAGATGATGGTGCTCCTAAATTTCTGCCATTCGAACTCAGCGTGCACTTCCCCCTTCGTTACATGCTGTCCTGTACGGACCTCCACAACACCTGCCAGTGTTTTGTACACAGGTTCCAACGGAAAACGCTCGCCATATACCTGTACGGCCAGGTTAGGTAGGTCCAGGATACATTGCATGGTTATCAAATAGTTACTGCCCAGCACGACATGAAACGGTAACTTCGGAACAACGAAGAAATTCAGTGTACACGTCCACTTTCCTATCTGCACTGTCCCGCGAACGCACGCCAATATATGTAACGGTTGTCCGTTCACGGCTAGAACCTGGCTGCCAGGCCCCGCTATTGCATCAAACTGACAGATGGTGTATGTCTCCTTATCAAGCAGGCTGCATACGGACCCGGAATCTAACAGACATTCAAAGTCACGACCGCCAACTTTTGCTTTCAGAACAGGACATAATGCAACATCTTTATCCTCACATTTCGAAACAAAAGGAATACGCGATTGGCATACAGGAGACTTACCGGCATGTGTACGCTTCCGGGCGGATAACGGGCACCCACGCGCCAGGTGTCCATGCCGGCCACAGGTGAAACATCTCTGCCAGTTAGGCGCTTTCACTTTCGGATGGCATTGTGTACAATGTCCGCCTCTTGCATAAGCGCTTTTGCGGACTATCTGACCCTGCAATCGGTCAGCGGGGGTGCTCTGGGTCACACAAGCAAAATTTTCATCCCCGGACTCAACATGTTCCACTTGGTCTAACAGCTCAGCCAGCTTCTCAGCCTTAGCCAAGGTTTTGGGAGGGCGGATGAGAAATTCACGCTGACATTGCGGTTGACGAATTCCCTCGAGAAACCTCTCCAGAATGCGGCCTTCTCTCTGCTCTTGTGTCTCTTCGACAAACGCCATCCTCGCGAGTCTCCTCAATTGTTGCATATAGTCCATCAATCTTTCCGTGCTAAGCTGGCGTCGCTCATGAAATTTCTTCCGGTATTCAACCGCAGGGCGCAGACCTGCAATCCTTCGTCGCAGAAAGTGAAACAGGTCCTCAAGATTCTCCGGAATATCAAAGTCAACGATCTTCCCGTAAGCCTCACGAGAAATCAAACTCAATACGATGTCCACCTGCTGTTCCGGGTTAAAATGCCGCACGTAGCGGCGCACCTGGGCTTCCCAAATATGGAAGTCCTCTCCAATCGTGTATTTCTCTGGCGCTGGGAGTCCATGCTCATGTCGCACACGAAATGCATGTCCGCTGTCCGAAACACACAGTTTCTCAGCCGCTCGAACAAGTCTCGGCATCTCTTCGGTATCTGATGAACTGAACATTATCCGGAAATGTGTCCCACCGTGGGTGCCAAAATTGTAATATTCCAGTTGGGTCAACACAGGTTACAGTGCACACAGTGTCTAACGTTAACAATCGAGCACAAATCGGTCTACTTCACAGAATAGGAAAAACCACGAATCAAAAAGAAACGTGTATTAATGCAACTCAGATACCGAGAGAGTTCAATCAGCAACGTGTCCTCGTGCATATATATATACAGGGCCCCACGGTCCGGGAGTTCCCACCAATCAGACGTGGTCTCACGCTCACTGACCGCCGACCTCAGGTTCTGGTTGGTCACCTTCCTCAGCCCGTTGCACGAACGCGGCAAACCCACGTGTTCGAGGACCTGAAAGGAAGCAGAAGGGAGTATGTGTGGCAAAACAAAATGGCGGCTCACTACATGCTACTACATCACTGCAAACGGGGTGTAGCGCCGCTTTTGGGAATTACAGTGAAAACGAATAAGAGAGTAGGATTAATTGTTCATTGAATTTCGAGGTAAATTTCAGGTAACTTTTCAGGCATTAGCAGTCACACACATCGCAACGTCACTTTAAAGAAACATATGGTACCAATGGTTACGTAGCTTACCACTGGCTCTTTGAACTTTTTAAGGTAGTCGCCACACTCGTAATTTCGTTAGCCTGCTTGCTTTTTTCGCTCCTGTGACAGAAATCTGTGCATAGGAATGATACGAAAATGCTCCAAGTGGGCAGGCCGAGTGTCCTTTACTGAAGACACTCTCAAGCTACCCTTGTACACGCACTTCTCTCATGAACATTCTAATTCCGTATACCCCCTTTGATGTGACATGTGCTTATTGTAACAATTGGCCGATACACGCTGTCTGCTGAGTTCTTGTTCTCCCTGTGTTCCGTGGTTGTGTCGTTGTGACGAGTGTGACTTGTGGCTGTAGTTTCGTGTGTTCGCTGCTTGAGTGTTCCTTTTTTGAAAGTTCCACTCTACATTTCAGCCCGCAATCAGTCGTCTTTGAACTTGTATCTGCTCCATTTGCTACACAACGCCCATCTTGATAGTATTGCTCCAGACAGTACGGTTCGACGCCATATCCTTCCAATTTCTAGAATCAATGTTACAACATGAATGACTTACCTGGACAACATCCTGTTATCTCCCCTCTGGACCACCTGGACTTCGTTCACCTGCTTTCACTTTTCCGTACAATAACTGTTTCGGGATACGGCCATCGCCAATCCGACGAGCGTGACGGAGCCAAAGGAGCTGATTCAGCATCAGCAGGGATGTATCCTGTTCATGTTTGCTCGCCCCAACACCTCAGTGTTCGGAAGTATATCCGACCATCGAATTTCCAAGATACGTCTCGGAAACCGCTGCCAAGATCGCTCACGTTCCGCTAGTACGATGTTCACGCCTCACTGCCATACAGCAGCAGAGAGAGCACCATTGGGCGGTAAACACACAGCTTGGTGGCCATCTTCAGGCTATGAGACGCCCTTCAAGACGTCAAAAAGCAGCACTAGCTTTTGCCACACGCGCTCTCAGCTCGGATAAATCTGTCGACAAATTGCTAACCAAGTAACAAAAATCCCCGTGGCTATCCACAGTGTCATCATTGATGCGGATTTGTGGTCCCGACTTGTAAGTCTTGATTTGTTCCTACTTAGGTTGCGGGGACTCCCCGATGGTTTAAACACTTACACATTTCTTCTTTGGGATAGGTCTCGTGAAACAGTTCTTCATAGTAGTGCGTGCTGACGGTTGTCGAGGATATAACAAGAAGCTTTTCAAGCTTCACCCTCGAACCTTCATCAGGGCAGCAGTTCTTCTTTGTGTTTATTGACCATCGGAACAGCCATCCTTCTGAGTTCTTCACCAGCGCTTCTAGTGATCGTTTTGAAGCATTGCTTAATTTTTATTCGCCTGAAAATTCATCACACAAGTAATCCTACCCTGTTCTTCGTGTTCCCTGTAATCCCCAAGAGCGGTGTTACGCCCCGTTTTCAACGACTGTCTCTCAGATCAGCGGGCGCTCCTTCGATATTAAGCAACAAAACTCGACTGGATTCGAGAAGCTTAAACCCCTGCATCAAGCCCGTGTATCAATCTCTGAAAACGCTAAAATCAAGTGTAAAAATCACAGCACATGTGGCTTGAAGTACCAGAAGCCATCGACGGGGGCCGACGAGATTACATCCAATGAAACATCCTGTAATCAACAAGCGTTCAGTACGGAGCATAGGCTAAGGAGTACCGGAGGTATGAAAATGATTAACCTGCAATCCGAAAACATCATGCGTACGCTCAATTGAACATTGCGAGTACATCACTCGTTTACAAAGAATTTTCCGGTGCTTTATGACTCATTGAGACATAAGAGAGTCAGTCCTCACTCGGTCGAGCCGGGTCTTGTTTGACTTTAAAGGGTATCCACGGAGAGCCCGAAGCTCCACTTATGTAAAAGCCTAGATCTCAGGACTGATGCACTTGATCAATATACGGAGGTTGAAGATCAAATAACCTCTCCATCGTCTATAACACATCGAATAACTGTTCAGTCGATTAAGTCTTCCTGAGTATGACGGGCTTGCGAAACATTCCACGAAACAGGTACTCACGCGCATAAACCTTTCCAGTGCTATCCTGTCACTCAATAAACATGGCTTCTTCATCGGAACGCAGTGTTCGAGGTAAGGTTTGATGAACATGATAAGAGCTCATTGAGCATAGGCCAATCAGTACCCGGAGGGCTCGATAACCATCACAGTACGCGGAAATATTGGCTGTCAATAGTAGTCTGCTTTCATCTCCCATTTCAGTAGGTTTACAGTGACCAAGTTTGAGTCACCAAACTAGCCGGTTAAATGTATACACACTCTTTGCTATCATGTCCGTGTCAGCGTTTTGATTACTTTTCCCGCCTCCTGTTCGTCTGGGAACGGAGTACGGTTAATCAGTAATTTTTCCCCGTACGCAAAGAAAGGCATCTTAGCTTGAAAGAGTGCCGAGAGCAGCCATACTTATGGAGTTAGTACGAACTTCCCCCTTTATAACAGGCAGAACAGTATCTGAGCATATCTCTCGGAGTTACCGGCGAGTTTGCAGTGATCTTGCTGTGATACGCCGATTTCCGAAGTGGTTCTCTCTCCTTCGATTTTCAAGCAGCGATCAGGACAACTTCACTTTATACTTTTGTCTTTCCCGATGTGTTGTCGGTATCTGGAATGCGCTACCGGCACATGTGGTGCAGGCATCCAATGAAGTAGCAGGATGAGCAGCGCTCTGTCTTTACCAACTTCGGGATACTCAGTGAAGAATTCCAAGCAGTTGGTCAAGTGTGTCGCTCACCAATGGAAAACGATCGATGTAGTATCTTGCCAAGCAATCCGCAACAAGAGGCATGAACAAATGTTAAACTAAAGTTGAGGATTACAGAAAATTCACGATAATCAACGGATAGTGGATTGTCACCAGAATTAGGAAAAGCAGACTCATGTTCCTCCTGGATCGGGAAGTTGGGGATGTATATCACGGTTTTGCTTGTGGACACATGATACAGGGATCGATATCCGAAGCAGATACAACCACTTAAACCTAGGTCAGATCAGGCTAGGTCACAGGGCTTGCAACGATTGCCGGAAGTGCCCAGTTTCTTGCATTCATAAGCTCCACGTTCCACACTATTGGAGGAAAACGAGCTTCATCCTACTTCGTAGGAAAATCTCCTTACGCGTCAATGCGACTATAGTCAGGAGTTACGTTAAATAATGCGGCAACGTATCAAATTGGAATAGTATCTCACTGCTGTTGAGCATGTAAAGAACTCAGCCCTCGAAGATTTAGAAAAGGCTGCACTAAACGGGAAACTTTGATTAGCTACCTAAGTCCTGCTAGAGACTCTGTGCAAACCCTAAGAAAGACGCTGCCTACCTGAGCGCTTACCATGAACCGACATCACAGAACCCCTCCGCCTCCAAACTTCGATATCCTTGGATTCATTCCGAATGATTTCCTGTTGATATATTAAGAATAGAATTCGAAATCGTGTCTTATATCAGCGGAATGTTCTTTGGAGCTCGTAAAAATGTTCTCACGCAACCGCGCTAATGCCCACGAATTCAACTGTGTTACGATCAACTTATGACAGGACGTCCGAGACATGCTGCCTCCAACGCAATAATCAAGCGATAGAAACGAACTAACGTTGGTAATTTGGAAGATGGTGAGCGACTCAGAAGTATTGACAGATTACTAGTAAAAAAAATTTGAAGAGATAGCTGACACGCGTTTTTAGCGATTCCAACTTCGAGGTCGGGGGCCCAAGTCACACACAAAGACGGTTTCCCTGTTCCAGGATACAGAAGGACAGTAGTTGAAAATAGGGTGTGCTACCGGACTACGGCTCTACTACAGTGACGGGCAACAGAGAATTGTTATGAAAAAACGTGGTTATAAGCAAATCAAAATCTATCAGGAACTCAAAACCAGTGACTCATAACCGTGTAAGAAAGAAGCCGCTATCTAAGATATGTCCGAAGACGAAAGTCGTGAAGCTTTCTATCACGGTTTCTTCGGTCGCCAACAGTCACTAAGATGAAAAATCGTTCGACGGGTCCCGCGCTAAAACATTGGACGAGGTCATTCTGTGATATGTTGGAATGCTTTCCGATACCTTCAAATCTCCTTCAATCGACTCTCGTGATTTCTGCTGGGCTGATCGCCTTCACTAACAGAGGAGTTGTCGAAGGCCCTATTAAGAGCCGTAGGTACAACGCACAACTGAACCATAACTCAAGAGAATAAAGCTTTTGCTGGAAGGCTTCTACCTACCACGCAAGCAATATATCCCCTGGGAGATCTTTGGGTCATAGTTGACGTGCTAATTGAGACTGGATCCAGCTCGCACGTGGTTGGGCCGAAGTTCATCTAATTTTGAAGTTTGTCCACGGAGAGCCTCCAAATATATCGGCATGGACCATTGCGTCAGGCTAGATTGTGGTACGTGTTGGTTAGATCACACTGTAGTCGCCGATGAAACAACAAACACACGACCGGGCTGCCGGTTCTTCGTGAGCATGACGGACCGTTTAAACCACACACTAGGCGATCCAGCGTTACCTTGCCACACTATACGCATAGCGGGTTCACCTGAAAACAGCACACGAGATGAGGCACAATGAGCGTGGCGAAGAGGTTGTAGAACATCACCCGTTGGTGTAGTGGAACTCACCAAACTCACTAATAAATAACGATACCTCAGTGATACTGAGTGAAAGGGCTGTCATTGGTTTAAATCTTTATTGCTGAGAATGGTGTACAAGTTTAATGCAGTCGCTGTCGCCGAGATCCTGTCCTATCTTTCAGAGTTGTGTTGTCCTTTGTTCCAGTCCGAGTCCAGCCGCGGTATGCATATGAATGGATCACTCAGACCTTCACCCAGTTGGAAAGATCTAGTTGGCTGATTGTGAGAATAGTAACTGCGCACTTGCCTGGCTTCGAATGTGGATTGTGAAAGTGTGGACGCACACATTCTTGGACAGTGCGTGTTGCTTAGAGTAGGCGACTTTACTGCGTGGAAGGGTCAGAAGACAGGGTGCCGGTCGATTGAGGACACCTCTAAAGCATTAAGGTTTTGGTGGAGACCTTGTGTTGTTGGCCGCTTGTAACTATTTTGCCCTAAAAACAAGATGTTGCAGCCCATTCGCTGAGTCACAGCAGGCAGCTCCGTTCCACATAACGCGAATGCGGCAGAAAAATAATCCGAAGCACTGTCTGATACGGCGCATTTTCCCTTGTATTTTGGCATTGTTCCTAGTGCTGACCAGTATCCAGCCCACCTCAGCCTTCTGCAAGGCTTCTGGTCCTCTTGGACTGTCCACCACTTGAGGCCATCCGCAAACTTTGGAGAATGTGCTTCTGGCAGAGTAGTAAACATTTTGGTGTGAAGCAAGAGGAGGGAAGAGTCCAACACTGAACAGTGAAGCACAATACTCATGACCGCACGTCGCAAAAATTGTCTGATCTCACACTGAAACCCCAAACTCCGTCATACCCACCGCAGACATCCATTACAAGACCATCTAACCTGATTCTGCACAGTATATAGACACTCTTGGTTTGCCACGTATTCCAACTATTTTGCTACTTATTTTGTGTGTTGACACTAGTGACATTGTTCTGTTGCGTGTCCGTATTTTATCGTTTGTTCGAACGTCCAAGGTCACAATTGCAATCGCAATTTCCGGTCGCTAGCTACTGGTCTGTCGCGCTTTGCTTCTGATGTGCTCTGCTTACAGCTTGCTTTTCCGGTCTCCTTGCAATGAACGTCGTTGTCCCATAATCGGTTTTTCTGGATTAATTATTGTAGAGAATGGACACGACTGTAGACAGAAACGTTCCAATCCTCTACAATTTGGAGAACTCGAGTACTATTCACTTTCCTTCCAGTAGTTCTTTTTCCCGAGGGCCACGGCAGCACACTAGTTTACCCGAAATCTATTAATCTCGGTATACCGTTTTGAATTTTTGGAGTTTACTTACTACTTTTATTCGTCTATATATATATATACGTAAATTTTCCCTGGTCCTTTTAGTATATTTATATATAATTCCTACCTCCTTTCGCAATTGATTGAGAACGGAAGCCGATGGTAGGTGTAGTCACAATTACTGTTCCACAGTTCCTAGATATGGAACCCGATTCGTGGTTTATGTACTCAGAGGCGGAGTTCTAAAACCAGCGCGTTAAGGCAGATCAAGTTAAATTTAGTCAACTCTTGGCTGGTCTTCCATGGGATGTCACGATGCAAGTGTGTGACCTCCTGCTGAGGTTACCCGCCGAACATAGATATGAAGCCCTTAAGGAAGCCTTTATCAGACGGGTCACACCGTCTGATAAATTTCAACTGCAACAGCTCTTTAGAGATCTGCAACTGGGAGACAAGTGACCATCTGACATGTTGCCTCAAGTGCAACAGTTGCTGGACTCCTCATCCATGGATGAGACGCCCCTTAAGAAGTTGTGGATGCAACGTCTTTCGGTCAACACGCAAGCTATTCTCATAGCAGCCACATCCCCGTCCTTGTTGGATGCAGCACAACCCGCAGATGAGATTCAGGACCGTTTGTGCGCTGTCTCCCCCGTCTCGGTTACAGCGGTGACGAATCTCACGGCAAAGGTCTCCGCGATCCCAATATTTTAGCTTCACAGCACTCATCTCGTCCGCCAGCGGATGCTTGGCGCACGGCTTGGGCGGAGGTAGCAGCCCTTCGGTGAGATTTCGCCTGTCTAAAGACACGTTCCCCTTCACGTTGACGTCGGAGTGAGTTGTCGTGTAAACGCCGTCGGGCATCTAGCGACCTGTGCTAAAACCACAACAAATTCGGCAACCGGGCGAAGCGTTGCGTCGCCCCTTGTGAATGCTTCAATTAGGGAAACTCCCAAGCCGGCCCGTAGTGGCGACAAACGCGGCCGGCACCCTCCCAAACAGTCACCTCTTTCACATTAGGGAAATAAGCTCGGGAATTGTGTTCCTGGTGGATATCGGGGCGGAAACAAGTGTGATTCCTCCACGATCCGGCGAGGTGACTCTCTCTTCTTCACTCATGCTTCGTGCTGCTAACGGCACACACATTCCTACCTATGGTCAACGCTCACTCAAGCTTGTCTTCGGGCTCTGGCGAACAGTTCGCTGGGTTTTCGCAAACGCAGCTGCAGCTTTTGCTACTTTGGGGATCGATTTTTTCCTGAATTTTGACCTCGTCGTCGATACGCGAAGACGGAATCTGATTGATTCTCGTATAAAAATTAGCATCAACGGCACCCAGGCATATTCGGAGGCCATCACTGCCCGTATACTTCAGCCTGAAATCCCTCAGCCTTACGCATCTTCATTTTTGGATTTCCCACAGCTCGTTCGATCCGCGAACGAACCTCTCCCAGTCACTTCGACTTGCACTCACCACACTAGAACTAAATGACTACCAATGTTCTGTAGACCAAGACGCATGGCCCCGGACAAACTTAAGGTAGCTAGGATGGAGTTCCAACACGTGCTGGAACTTGGGATAGTCCGTCCTTCTGAAAGTCCATGGTCCTCTCCACTTCACATGGTCTCGTAGAGGTCAGGATACTGGTGCTCTCGTGGCGATTGTCGTGCTGTCAACAGGGTCACGGTCCCCGATAGATATCCCATTCCCCACATGCAGGACCTGACAGCTTGCCTTTCTTGCAAAGCCGTGTTCAGAAAGATCAATCTGGTTCGTGCCTATTAACAGATCCCGGTAGAGGAGACGGATATCCCCAAAACCGTTGTCCTAACGCCTTTTGGTCTATTCGAATATCTTCGAATGCCATTTGGCCTTTGTACCGCTGCACAAAAATTCCAGCGTTCCATTCACGAAGTATGCCGAGGTTTGGATTTCATCTGCCCCTACTCAGATGATATATTAGTAGCTAGTTCTTCTGAGGGAGAATATCTGCAGCACCTTCATTCCATATTTTCTAGGTTGGCCCAGCACGGAATAACCATCAACTCAGCCAAGTGCGAACTCGGGAAAGGGAGCATAGAATTTTTGAGCCACATTGTTTCTGCTTCCGGTATTCAAGTTCTGCCAGCAAATGTAAACGCTGTCAATGATATCCCTAAGTCGACACCTTTTAAGCAGCTGCGTTGGTTTACGGGACTAGTTAATTACTACTGCCGGTTCATCCCTCATTGGGCGCAACTCCTGCAATCCCCCACGGACTTACTCCGAGGTGGTACACGTAAATTCAATTTTACGGACGCAGCACACATGGTTTTTGTAGAGCTTAAAAAAGCTATATCCAGTGTTGCTCTTCTGGCCCACCCAGACCCACAGGCCTCACTCTATCTTTTCATTGATGCCTTGGGTTTAGCTGTCGGTGCCGTATTACAACAGGTTGTCGACGACAACCCCTAGGTTTCTTTTCCAAACGCTTCTCGCCGGCTAAATCCCGGTATAGCACGTTTGAAAGAGAATTACTTGCTATTCACCTGGGTATCCGCTATTTCCATCATGAATTGAGAGGTCGTCTATTCACTGTGTTCACTGACCATAAGCCTTTGGTGTATGCACTCGGATCTTCATCGGACAGGCACTCCCCTAGGGAGATCAGGCACCTGAACTACGTTACGCAGTTCACTTGCGACATGCGACATTTCTCAGGTGCTCTCAATCCTGTCGGCGTCGCTCTTCCACGCGTCCATGAAACCTTGGTCACGCCTACATCTGGTGATCTTAATGATCTAGCTGCAGCCCAGGCGCAACAGCCTGATTTTCAAACATCATTACAACGCTATTCCTTGAAGCTGCGCACCATTCCACTGCTTAATGCAGACGGAACCATTCTTTACGAAATGACTACATGTATTCCAAGACCAATAGTATCACTAGCTTACCAAACTGCCATCCTCAGTCGGCTACATAACCTCTCGTACTCCGATATTCGCGCCACTCTTAAGTTAGTGACAGACCGATTCGTCTGGCCTAAGGTTGGGCACGCACATGCCTTCGGTGCCAACGTTCCAAGGTGCATAGACATGCACGAAACCTAATCACTTCATTCGGTCTTCCAGATGCCAGGTTTTTATATGTCCATTTGGACCTAACTGGACCCTTACCGCCTTCACGCAGCTATGTTTAGATTTGGACCTGCGTCGACCGTTTTTCAAGATGGCTGGATGCCATCCCGTTGAAAAATTGTTCCCCAAGGCTGTCGTGAACGCCTCCTTGGAACGTTGGGTGGCCAATTACGAATGCCCTACAACCGTTACGACGAACCGCGATTCGCATTTCGAATGCTCAACATTCGGAGCTATGACGAACTTTCTTGGATGCCGGTGCATTCGCACCGCGGCATACCACCCGTCCTCGAATGGTTTAGTGGATCGGGTCCTTAAGCAATTTACAGCTTCGCTTTGTGCTGTTGCTAATCCGGCATGAAGTGGAATCCTTCCCTTTGTTCTTCTAGGAATCCGAAACACATTGAAGGCCGATCTCCAGCGTACCCTGGCAAAAGTGGTCGACGGTCGAACCTTGCGTCTGCCTGGCGAATTTGTTTCAGCCTTTCCGTTAGCATCTCCACGTCCTTCAACCTCCTCTTCCACAGTATCTTGGAATATGCGGCAGATTGAATCCACACCTCCACGTGAGCAAAATTGGCCGGTGCAAATGCACAAGGATTTGGTCAGCTGTTCAGATGTACTCGTCCGCTGTGGTGATGTACGCAATCCGCTTCAACCCCCTTATTCGGGCCCCTTGAATTCCCTCGATGAACGCCAAAGCAATCCACGGTCCACCGTCATGGTCACCATGACACTGTCTCCATCGATAGTTTGAAAGTTGCCTATGTAAACGACGAAACTATCCATCCTTCCCCGCAGTCGACCGTGGAAACCACGGTCCCTACACCGTCCCCTCTGCCGGAAGCCTCTACAACACCTGCCCCGTTCCACACCCGGTCAGGACGGCGCCTTCATTCCCCACAACGTTATGTAGACTTTGCTTATTACACGCAGTTTTTACCACAAGTAACCTTCTCAGTTCAGAAACAAAACCCCCGCAAAACACAAAATCGGAAAAACATTTTGTACAGAAAATATGTGAAGTTCAACAAACAGTGGAAATTTACATGGTAAGCGTGTACATAATTTTTGCTCGCGAGATACTTATTTTCTTTCTACATTATAGATCATGCAAACTGCACGGTGAGGGGGAGCACACTTCCGTCTGTCGTTGGTGGGCTGGGTGGCCAGCTCCGACAACATCACCTTGGAGACGCATGAGCAATTCTAAGTATTACAAGCCGACCGACCTCTCTTCATCGTTATAAACTCTCTTCAGTGTGTCATATGTAGCTGTTCTTGAGAACGCTGACCCCCCACTCAACCCACTGTAAGTTAAGTGTCCCTAGCTCTATTTTCTTTCGCTTTTGTCGAAAGCTTCCAAGCCTGAAACCTTCTAGGGGGGACATCTGTAGAGACACTTTTGGTTTGCCACGTATTCCAACTATTTTGCTACTTATTTTGTGTGTTGACACTAGTGACATTGTTCTGTTGCGTGTCCGTATTTTATCGTTTGTTCGAACGTCCAAGGTCACAATTGCAATCGCAATTTCCGGTCGCTAGCTACTGGTCTGTCGCGCTTTGCTTCTGATGTGCTCTGCTTACAGCTTGCTTTTCCGGTCTCCTTGCAATGAACGTCGTTGTCCCATAATCGGTTTTTCTGGATTAATTATTGTAGAGAATGGACACGACTCTAGACAGAAACGTTCCAGTCCTCTACAACAGTTCCTGGTGGGCTGTCTTGTAGTCCTGAGAGATTCAGTGAAAGATGGATCTATGGCAGTGCTGTTATCTGTTGCGTCCAACCATTTGCTCATTCCTCTACCGAAATTTTTTTGATAGAAGCGCTCACATCCGACTGCGAGTATATTGAATGAGACTAGATAATCCTTTTGCAGCTGGACATCGTCAGTGTAATTTTGATTTACCTCGAAAAAATTCTGTGTGGCACTAGAATAAATATTCCGATGGTCGCATTTATCTATGCATTTCTGATTGTCTTGACCTTTCATCTGCCTTTTTAGTCAAGCCAACCATTTTGTAGTATCCGGCCCGGGGATAAAAAACAAAGTGCGCCGTACATCGCCAGCTTGACGTGGTTTTCTGTACACTCTGTTTTCCAGTGTCGATACACTGGGGTGAGCGCGCTGAGTCTATGTTTTTCATTGTCGATCGGTTTTTGATAGCGAGTGCCGACTGGGCTTTATTCTGTTGGACCAATTCCAACTGGTGGCCCTCGTTGTTCTCAACACCTCTGCCTATATGAGGCAAATAGCCCCAAAATCTCTGAATCGTATTAATGTACAGTTCTCAACGCGTATATGAGAAGTGTACAGTCTGTTTTTTCTTTTGTCTTTTTTGTTACGCACCACTCTGCATACCTATTATGTTCATTGTACATATTAACTACTGGTTTATTGTTTGAATCAATGAAGACCAGGTCCTCGCGCGTTTCGTCTTCTGCTTCCACGCGGTCGTGGTTTTCTTGGGCATACCATGGAAACGTTCTTTTAACACGCTGAAGGAATCGAATTCGCTGTAATCTTTTAGTTATTGAAAGGGAGAATCTCCTTGCAATACGCAGCAGATTTATTGTGGTGGGATCTTTTTTGGACAGCTACCCTGAATCCTCGTGTTTGCCCGGTGCTTCTGTTGTCCCAACTCTTCTTTCCACTAAAGAAGCATGCTGGGATATGTGCTATCATTCCAGATATTTAGAGGCGATGTAAAACAAAAAGTGACCAAACAGTACTACAAACGTGAAATTTGCTAGCAAGGGAGCTTAGTCATAAGAAAGACGGTTTTTGGTTTACAAAACTGACGCATGCAGCGGGAAATAAAGAATTGCTCGCCCATTACACAGATTTATTCCTAGAAATGCGCTGTTGCAAAAGTTGTACATGAGTTAATTTCTCAGGACACGTACAACAATTCCTCATCATAGTAATTGATAACACTCGGGAGGTCACGAGAAGAAACTCTATAATCTTCGAACTCTGACCTTCCCTAGGCAACAGTTCTCGTATAGAGTTATCAACTATTGAAACTACCAGAGACCACCTCAAATGGTTATTCGACTCGCACTTACTTAAGAAACTGTTGGGTTAGCAATTTATTCTCCTCTGCTAGATTATTGGTTTTCTTTGTTCTCGGTACTTTCAAATTTCAAATCCAGGACTTGGTGAAGGCCAGTGTCTGTTGACGTCCTGATGCTTAACTGATGTGATCCGGGGATTGACCAGACTGTTTTCTGTTGATGAGTTCAGTGGTGGGACAGATGACAGGGACAGAAAGAAAGGAGTATCAGAACCTGGCTGCTCTAAATAGCAGAAACAAATCATACTTCGATCAGTACGAAGTAGGGAATAGCTTGTTCCAACTTTTTCTAGCTCCATTTTGAATATATCTACGTTCGCGGCCTCGACGATCTTTGCAGGCAGCTTGTTCCACTAGCTGACTACCCGTTTAGTGAAAAAGTTATATATATATCCATGTATATTTATATATATATACTTCCTGTAACCCCAAGAGCGGTGCTACATCCTGTCTTCACTGACTGTCCTTCAGGTCAAAAGAAAACTGCCGCGCATAAAAACGAACGAAGTAACTGGATCTGGCAGTTGAGGTCCAGTCCCGAACCCGTATGAAAATCGCTGAAATCAAATTGTCGAAGGTCACGCCGGAAGATACGTCTAAATGCATTTTCAAGGAATTTTGCCATCACTTGATATGAATAGCTTCGGAAAAGTGCCGAAATAAGTCGGCTTTGACGAGGGAGAACAAGGAATTCGAAAATCCGGCAAGCGGTTGACCACACCTCAGTGCAGTACTTCGTCGTTTGCTGAAAACCGTTGGAAGGTTGCAATGTTCGATCAACAGTGTGTGTTCTTATACGCCCGTTGGACTCAGAAGTTTCCCTAACAAATCGGATATCTATGCGATTGAATAAGGAACTCAATCTCACATGTTGAATGAGAAAACGTCGAGTGATCACATTCACTGTGATAAACAATATGTATGTAAATTTCCTTTCGACAATTTTCTAAGGCATAAATTTATGCGAACTTGATGTTTTCGATCGGTTGATAAGAAAATTAAGTCACCAAGCGGTCATTATGGTAATCCGAGATAATTGCGCAAACGAATGAATATCACAAGGTAGTCACAAATCCGCAGGTAGGTAAATATCAGTTTACTATGAATCACTGATGATTTAGCAGAAATCCACATGTTCAGTGGTGAAGAACGTCAGAGCAGGAAAAGGAAAAATACGATGGGACAGAGCACAACATATTTGTGTAACCTAAAATGGAAGGGGGCATTTGTCCATGAGTAGTGGGAGGGTGTAGTGATACGAGTCCGTGTGGCCAACACGTCGATATCTATGGTTAGATTGTCGGAGATTGCCTACAGCCACCCTTCCGGGGGAGGCTTTAGTGGTGACCAGCGATCGTGTGGCTTCTCTGAGGATCCCGGCTACAACCATGTTTTATCGATGGTCCGTTCTGCACGCATGATTCTGTGTACGCCCGCTATGGGAGGCTTGATATGAACTCAGTGCTACTTCCTTCAGCCGTGCAACTAGTTGCACGCAGCGAAATCTACCCCTTTTTCAACGATCCATCTATCCTTCCATTATTCAAGGTCGTTTGACCTGGACCTTTTCGGGCGTTGTTTAACGTACTCGAAGTTTCCACACACTTCTCACTTGGAGCGCTTTTGCTTTTTGCCAAGTGAGCTGGTGCCGACCTGGCGCTTCTTTTCTTTCTTCTCTTGGTTGCTACCGTTGGTCCCAGATTGGGCTAGAACTGACTGCTTACTATATTTCCTAACTGCTAGAAACATACGGTTTGTTCCCAAACCCTGAAGCGTTCTGTCAGTTCGATGCCTATGGGACTACGTTTCGACCGCTCTTCAGGATAGGCATTTTAACTTGTTAGTGGACGAGGGTCTAGCGCCCACCTACGTGTCCACGACGAGAGTTCTTGTTAACAGTCAGTAATCCGTTAATATCGTGACCTGAGAGCTTATAGGCCTTGTAATCCTGTTAATTACGAAAATGAATACTGTGTGGCCATTTCAAGCTGGCAGTTTTCGAGGGGAACGTGATAACGATGACGAGTTTGTCGGTCATATGTTGCTGACGACTAGATTTTTCATGGGCCACACTCAGAAAACACATGGGAGGATTTACAGAATATGAAGCTGGGAATCGTGTTTGATAGCGTAAGGTAGCCGTCTAAGCCGATTTTAAAATGCTAAACGTTGTTGCTGGCTGTGATTTGATTTGAATGTTCATTCCAAATATGGGATTATTTTACAATAAGTAAGTTTGCGCGCACCTTTTTCCGGGATAGCGTGGTTGACAATACTAGAACCTTTATTCCTTAAACTGTACGTGGAGCTGTTTTGCAGGTTGGCGGTAAACGTTGTGGCGTTGGCGTCCAAATGTGTTTATACAGATGTGTGAGATCCTCCTTTAGTCTTCGTTACAAACGTGGATCAGCACCTTGTTTTTGATAGCGTTGTCTGTGGGTGCATGAGGAAGAGTATCCTAAGAAGTTTTTGGTAAGTGGTCGGTGAAGGCTTTCTAACAAGTCGATTGGACTTGCATAGATGGCAGTAAATGAATGTGCAATAATCAAGTTGAGGTCGAGCACACATTTTACAAAGCGTCAGCCTCACAGCCGGTGAACCGAACGTTTATTTGACACAGCCTAGTCTTTTAAGTTTTTACTACCTGAAAACATACTTGTTCGGAAAAACCAAAGGGGTTTGACTACCGTATTCCTAGATTTGTTGGAACTGATCCGACAAACTATTACCCATTCAATATTCACCATCGATAACCGGTCGAAAGTGAAAAGCCAAAACAGCGTGTTGACCTCGTTTAGTTGTATCGATCCTGGAAAATAGAGCGTACGGAGAAACACGTCAAACTAGCGAGGCACGGATCGAGTTGTGGTTTTCGTCACGGAACAGATGTTACAAAATGGATAGCTTGACTGAAAGAAAAGTAGGTGAGAAACCGAAATCAATGAAGAGGTACAAATGAATGTGACTATCAAAATATGGTTTATTCTAGTCGCTGCAGATATCTAACGGAAGTGTTGGTATCATTAACATAACCTTTTCAATGAAACAAAACCATTGGGTAATTGATAACCATAAGTAATGTTGTTCGATCTACTCGTTGAGAACATCATCAGCCATGTTTCGCACCACAGCTACAAGGTCGCTAGGTCGTGTGATATAATTTTTAGGCAGAAGACGGTGTTATTGTGTTGGCTGGTTGTGTGAACGATTATGATATGGTCAACAGACAACACTTAAGTCATTTATATGCATTAAGAAAAGCGACGTTTTCAAACACTTCCTTGAATCACCCGACTGGTCGCCAGTTTGGGTGTTGAGCGGTGTTCGTCTCGTTAAATCAGCGAAAGAATAGAAATATGCGTCCTAGTAGCCTAGTCTTACGCAGTGTGGGCTGGATATATATAAGAATGGGCAGAGGGCAGCAGATAATACGTAAACATATGTATACCGATGTCGAGCGTGGTTCTACAAATACAGTAATAAACAATTTAAATATACAGCAACTTACGACCAGGTTTACAAGCGCATGCAACAGTGCAGCAGAAACGCGACAAAGTGTCCGATTAATTCCAGCGGTAAAACATCCTGTGGGTTACAGTTACTCATATAAACAAATGTGGTAGGATATGGTAGGAATTGAAGTATTTGTATGGAAGTCGAACACAGTTCAATTGCTCACGTACGATATGTTGTTTATGAAAGTGATATAAATTTCACTGTATCAAACAGTCAGGAGTAAGAGCGAATATTGCAAACGGGCGAGTCACGTAAGATTCGGAGATGAGGGCGTACTACTGTCAACTTGTGAGTAGAAGAACTTGAAATGTGGAATTGGAGTTCACACTTCCCCGACAATCGCAGAACCGTCGGTGTCCTCATCCTCGTTCAGTTTCTTCTAACGAACAGATTTGCCGGACGTCTCTTCTGAAATTTCCTTTGTTTGTTTGTATACTTATTTCTCTCACCAAATCGTCATGCCTCCTCTCAGTTTCTTCAGCTATCCACTTTAGCCACAGACATCTTGATGTGCGAATATCGCTGACTAAAACTATGTCCCTTATCCTCAAGTCTCGTTTCTTCTCATGCCACTTTTGTCGGTTCTGTGATGCAGGTAGATAACACCGCAGCCACCGTCTCCGAAATTCGTCGGACAAATGGTGCACTTGTCGCCAGCGTTTACTCAAACGGTTCGGTAATTGAGGCTCCTTCGGCTCCATGGACTGTCCGCTCGATAAAACCAGTAACTGATCCGGACATAAGGTCCCTAGGTAGTCCGGATGACCTGGATTAGTAGTTAGCGGCCGGCTGTTGAGTATTCACTCTACTTCTGCCATGGTGGTTCGCAGAACCTCACCGTCTATGACTTTATCGTCCGTGATCAACCGGAATATCTGACTTATCGAACGTATCAGGCGTTCTCATGAGCCACCACGATGACCAGCGTAAGGTGGGTTGAATATCCATTCAGGATTTTCTCCGTAAGACAACAGCGTGTCTTGTCTTGGGTTCACAAACTAATTGTGTCTTTCAACTCTGATTCGGCTCCACGGAAATTTAATCTATTGTCGCTGTATATTTTGGACCACACATTGCGTCTGGCAACAAACCGTTGGAACGCACACGAAAATGAGTCTGTGTCCATCACTCGCGTCGCTTCCATATACACTGCTCTTACAGAGAGGCAGGTGAAAATATACCTATATCGCTTTTCTGTTTTTCGTTTGTGCTTGATGAACAGTGGACCGAATTAATCTATGGCACAGTGGTAAAAGCTGGTTGGAAGACCAGGAATCGATCCCCACTTATGGGTGCCATCTGCCAAACACAAGTTTTGGCGTTCCAAATCCCACACGTTGCACAGTTTTGCAACAGTGCGTACTGTCGAGGCTCCTTTCAAAATCCAGTATCGATGGTGAATTTCAGAAAGCACGAGATGCTCCAACGTGTCCATTTTTTCATGATAGTTCAAGATAAGTAAGCGAGTTGCAAAATGTTTAACAGGTAGAGGAAAGAGATGTCTCGCATCATATGGCAATGGAGACCAGTTCAACCTTCCTCCGACTCGTAGGATGCCATGTTCTAAAAAGGGACACAACTACCTAAGAATACTTGCGAGAAGTTTAAAGCGCCTGCTGAACTCTCTCAGTGTGCGGGTTCCAATCATCTCAATATCGTCTTCAAAATGATGTTGTGTCACTCGCAGTATTTCCAATTTAGACTCTTGACTATCGCTCGGCTCTAAGGATCCCAATGTCGAAGCTTCCGTCATCCTACCGAATTTCAGCATCAAGTATCTTTTAAACCGTAGCAAAATTGCTAGTCTTTCTGGCAGCATTTTCAAGATAGCACAGCTGGCAAACACACCGAACCATGAGCTCGTCGTTTGGCAATAGTGAACAGAAAGTACGTCCTTCTTCAGCCATTCTTCTTGGAATTTCACCTAAGGCCTTTGGTATAGCTGACCACTCTGATTCGTCCTGTCTCAAAAAGTTAGATCAGTGAAGGCACTGATTCAACTTACGTTCATCGCGTGCGCGTATCCCTTTCGATGTTAAATCCACGGGGTTCTTCGGTGTCTCAACTTATCTCCACTGAGCAAGAGACGAACAGTGATGTAGAGCGGATAGTCGATTTGCAGTGAGCGTGGTAAACCGCTTGGTTGTAAAACGGATCAGATGCAAGACTACTATCGAATCCGTCCAGAATGTCAGATTGGGCTTCAGTTTAAGCTCTCCCATAGCCTGAACGGCCAGACGGGCTGCCAGAACTGCTGCGGATAGTTCTAAGCGAGGTACTGTAACCGATTTGATGGGCAAGACGCGCGGCTTCCCCATCAGGATGGAACACACGATACGCTTATAGTCGTTCTCCACCCTGGCATGAACTACTGCTACATAACCCAGCTCGAATGCATCTGGGAAACAATGCAGTTTTACATCCACAGCGGCAAGTGCTATCGGTACAAGGAGGTCAGGAATTTTCACTTGCTTAAACAAACGGATACCGGTAAGAAAGCTGTGCCATTCATTCACTTCTGCCTTGTCCGTAATCCCATTCCAGTTCATATTTTTCTTCACAAACGATTGCAGCAGTAACTTGGCTGGGAGCAGTACGTGGGCAATAAATCCCAAAGGCTCGTAGATAGGGGTTACAAAGAACAGTATGTCTCTTCGAGTACATCCGACGTCGGTCTTTTTAGACGAATGGTAATATAGTCGCCACAGGCATTCCACATTACTTCGAGAGTTGGATGCATAAAAGGAGATAGCAGATTACGGTTTGCGCAGTCACTGGAAAATTATTCGGTCGACTGAAGGTAAAATGCATGACTGTCGTTTCTCATTCACTTGGTCAAATTAAAGCCGCCTTTAGACGCGACCACTACGAACTGGGAGGGCAGACTTTGAGCTTCTTCCACGGAGTTGCAGCTGAACAGTCTGTCATCGACGTAGAAACTCTTCTTCATAACCGATAAAGTTAAGGTAGGAATTCTTTGGAACAATCTATAGTTCGGCTGAGTGCATAAATGGCGCAGCTGAGGGATGATGTAGCTCCAAACAGGGGAACCGTCATACGAATAACAGCGGGTTCTCGATGGAACTGTTCATTAGGTCGCCACAAAAATCGTAGACAGTCTCTGTCGCTTGCAAGGATCGTAACTTGGTGGAACACGGTCTCAATATCGGCCACCACTGCGGTACGTTCAACCGTGAATCTTATCAGAACACCGACTAAACTGTTGATAAGATCAGGTCCCTTCAGCAGTTGTTTATTTAGTGAAGTGCCTTGATAATTGCTCAATCAAATACGACTCGGATTTTTCCTTGCTTATTCGGGTGCGTAACAGCATGATGTGGGGTATACCAGAGACTCTTCCCCCAATCCGACCTTTCGAGTTTCACGAGTTCGGCAAACCCTTTCACCAAATAATCTTCTACGGCGGTAGTATATAACTGATGCACTGCAGGGTCTTTCGTGAACTTCCTCCGAAGTGACATCAGCCTTTTTTAAGCGACTGGGTAATTGTTGGACGACGTCGGGGAACCATACTTTCACGGCAAGCTAATTTCGTAATGAAGACCACGTTTCGCAATAAATGATTTGATCTGTTCGAGCGCATCTTTATCTTCAACCGACATGGCCAGACGAGAAATATTTGGTGTCGAAAATTCCGATTCGTACATTCTTTCTAGGAAAGCGGAGTTTTCGTTACTTTCACCACATATAGCGATGACACACGAGTCCTTCTGCTCTTCTCCATCAACGCGACCCAGAACATCCAACCGAGCAGAGTACGTGTCGCAAACGGCTCCGTCGGATTTCTACGCCGTTGTTCGAGTGTCAAGCGGGCTCTGGTACGTTCATTTCTATAAGTACTTCAATTTGGAGACCACGATTATCTGGAAAAGTGACGTTCTGCAGATGCTTCCAACGCGTAAGCTGATCTGAAGATGGTTCTTCTCTCTGGATCTCAGGCACCTGAGATTTGATTTACGTGTATCAGTTTGCCGCCATCTATCAACTATAAATCACTCTCCGTTGAGGATGAGAGAAATGTTAAGTATAGCCGACCTGGTTGGCAATTTCAGCTCTGTCAATAACAGCTCATCGACAAGTGTTGAGTCTGATCTCGAGCCAAGTAACGCGTTGGTTTCTATCGTTATTTCGAAACCTCGCAACCTAATTGGGATTACTCCCAAAGCTACTCGGCTGTCAGATGGAGTTGTAACGTTTACTGTTGCTTGTTCAAACGTGGGAAGTTTTGTCTTTTCTTGATGCAAAAGGGGATGATGTTTGGAATGACAACAACCCAAACCACGTTTGTTCCTAGACTCACGGTGCACTGAAGAGTGATTGGCTTTGAGACATACACGCATAGCCCTTTCTTTGAAACAGTCGACAACCGTTCTTCCATGCTAATAGCTCTGACTCGTGAACATTTATCCATGTAATGATTGCCATCAAATTCTAAGCTAGATAAAACGTAACTCCGTCCTGGTTCGTCCGTCACGTTAGTGGCTAATGATGCAATACGGTTTCCACGGGCCTCGGATCGTTCGTTCTCCTAAAACCAATCGCGTCTTCGGCCTGATTCTCTCGTATACATGGCCTGCACAGCAGCTACCTCTGTACAATCACGTATAAATTCGAACAAGTCTTTGAAAGTGGATTCTCGAGGTGTTCGAAGTATGCCAGAGGCTTTTTTGAACCATTTAAGTTGTAACACATGGGGCAGTCGTCCAACTATTGCTGCCACGGTTAAAGAAGCATTCACATCTCCCTCGCACTGCATCTGATGCAGTGTATTTAGGCAGGCTTTCATCTGTTTTACTAGCTTGTTTATTGCATCCCCATCATTCGTTCTCACAGTCGGTCCACCAACTAGCTGACTGATGTGGGCTCGAGCTATTAAGTGCGGGCGATCGAACCTCGTCCTAAGTGACTCCATCGCATTTTGAAAACCTTCCTCAGATTCCAACATGGCATAACCTTCGATAGCTTCTCATGCTTCACTGTCACAATAATGAATCAGATAAGATAAACAGGCTTCCGGATCTTGTACAATGTTCAACACACTGGACTGAAAACTACGAATAAACAAACAGTACCTCATCGGATCTCCATCGTGCTGGAACTGATCCAACAAAATAAAACCCTGTCAGTTATCACTATCGAAAATCGATCGACAGTGAAAAGCCAAGTCTCAGCGCGTTGACTTCGTATATTATTACCGACCCTGGAAAATAGAGAGTACAGAGAG
>QNGE01004150.1:40850-64968 GCA_008508345.1 Paragonimus westermani
ATATATATAAGAATGGGCAGAGGGCAGCAGATAATACGTAAACATATGTATACCGATGTCGAGCGTGGTTCTACAAATGCAGTAATAAACAATTTAAATATACAGCAACTTACGACCAGGTTTACAAGCGCATGCAACAGTGCAGCAGAAACGCGACAAAGTGTCCGATTAATTCCAGCGGTAAAACATCCTGTGGGTTACAGTTACTCATATAAACAAATGTGGTAGGATATGGTAGGAATTGAAGTATTTGTATGGAAGTCGAACACAGTTCAATTTTTCACGTAAGATTCGGAGATGAGGGCATACTACTGTCAACTTGTGAGTAGAAGAAAGTGAAATGTGCTAATTACTGTTTGGGTGCGGTTTTCAAGATATGACGAAAGGCAGCTGTACAAGGGATCTTGTATAATAAAAGATGGTATTCTAATAAAGGGGTGCTCATGAGGTACACGATCAAACCTTCTACGTGTCTGCTAGTATGATAATTACTACATTTCCTGCGTCGACGGACATCAACATGTTTTCACTATTCCAACTAACCTGTCATACCAGAGCGCTCATTTTGGAAACCGTGCTGTAAAAGGTTTAATATTTTGTGACTTTAAGAACTCGGGAATGTGCACCTCTATTATCATCTCGAACATTCTTGGGCAGAGTGACGTGTGGTTGATCGGACAATAGTTACTAACGTCCTGCGTTGGACCACTTCTGTGGTGAGGCATGATGGTTGACTTTTTCCATTGAGGACGAAAGCTGCTGGATAAAAGTGATAGGGTAAACAAATTAATTACAAGGATGGGTGTATCCTCATCTTTTCGGCTGGTGGCGATTGGCAGGATACAATCAGGTCCAGGATGGACTGAGGGTTTCATGCTAGCCAACTGTGAGCGAATGTTTCTAAAATCAGTGAGAACACTACACAAAACTATTAAAATGAGATGCTTCTCTATATTTGTACTCATTTTCTTGAATGAAGTTCGCGACTCTAGCATCGGTTTACCAGCATAATTTTATTTCATCGTATAGACTTCTTCACAATTGAAACAAATGATACCTCAAATCTGATCTACGAGCAAGGTTGCATGTGTGCCATGCCATGTGTGATGGTTTTGCATACGTGAAGAGATGTTTCAGGAGCAAAGACCGTTATGTTGTTTCATACCGTAACGTAGCGGCGTCTAGAAATTGTTCACAGACACTTCGGTTTGCTTCACGGTAACTGAAAATGGGTATCAACGTGTCGCTGACATATATCTTCCATAACTCGCTGGCTTCCGGATTAACTTTATTCCCTTTTGATTAGTCCGTGGCGGCGCTTTTGTGACGCGTTCAACGGTTTGGAGGTGTGTATATGTTGCAAAAATGAAAACACGATATTTTCGTGAGGCTTCTGGTAAGCAGTATTCACAGACTCCTCGTACGTGACCAAACACGGTTAACCAACTGTAGCGACCCTCGTGGCATCGAAATATGCTTTCTCGATGTTGGTAGGACCGGGTTGTTCAGCCCAATTTTCATTGACTACCCAAGTGAAGAAATTACGAGAACAAGATCATGCCAGATTACCGGCATATCAAATCTTTTGCGACGTCTGCGAATTACCAGGACACGAGCTCCAACACTGCCGGGGTTTGATCCGCCATGAACTTTGTTGATCGGTCAACAAACTGCTACGGTGGAACTTGAAGAGCATTGTCTTGAGAATCACTTACAAGGCTACTCACTGTAGCCAAAACGGGAGGCGGACTGCCAAAAGACGACCAGCACGTTGACGACTTCCAGGATTAGACATTTGATTCATTTTTACGGATGAATCGCAGAACATCAAACTGGCTGGAAATAGGGCTTCTGTAGAAAGAAATTCTTCACAGCTGTCTCTCGGACAGCATACACGGTGTGAACGCTCCGGCCGTCCCATCGAAAAAACAGACTAATTCCGCAATCGTGACGTCAAAGTCTCCATCGATGTATGCAATAGCACCACCACTGTTAACTTAGGACATCCGGTCGCATCTGGACGGTTCGTAGTCCTTCGTTAGCTGCCAGCTGTTTTGCCAATCTGGTGACGACCATGTTTCGGAGGAGACAAGGATTTTTTGTCGAGGGTCATAAGCGGGTCATAACACTTCGTAAACACTTTGCTAAACACGTTGCAGAGGTCTAATTGAGGAAGGTTTGGATTGTGAGTCAGCAAGACTGAGCTAAAATGAACGAGACAGGACTGGTCGTGAGCCGCAACGCTAACTGCACGAGATGAAATCAATCATCTCCCGGAGTCTCTTCTTGAGTTCATTCACGCTTCGAAAAATTGGGTCAAAATTGAAGAAGAACACTCCACGATTTGACGTGCTTACGGTACAGCTGCATGCACGCGCTACATCACTGCACCTTGGAAATTAACCCGTTGATTTCGGTTCGCTAACGTGCGGCGTGCCCCATTCGTGTTTGTTGTGGATGTTGTGATAATCTTTGACGACCGTGGCCTACTCACCAAAGTGTCGGAGTTGTCTAGCCCAGTTTGTGTAACGGAAAAATTTTCGGTATTGTTTACACGAAGACGATACTGATGTGGTTGGAAGCCTGAACAGTACGTTTGGGGCCAGCGTGCAAACCGTTCATACTGCATGTCTTCTGAAGAGTAGGTGACCTGATCGTTCAGATCGGTTGACCGCAAAGCATCAAAACACCTCTGTTATTTTCCTCGTAGACATTTTATTGTTTCGTGTCTTATTCACCATACTTAGATGGGAGAATATCGGTAAAATAAATTCATAGGAAGTAAGGGCAAATTGACAGCCTTGGAAGCGATGCTTGCATTTGGCTGCATAGAGGGTACGGCCAAGATGACATCAATCTGAAAAACCTCATCGGTTCTGTAAAACCAATGCAAACTTATTGTTTGGAGATCCTGTTAAGTGTCTGCAAGCGGCGTGCGTGGTGAGGAATTACAGCCAGAATCCTAAAATTAATGCGCTACTCAAGTCATTTTCAATGAGAAGGTCAGTTCTCCAATAGCTCATTAGTTCCAGTAGCATTCAAAAGCCTGTAAAGATGACCATGCAAAAAACCAGACCTCTGGACGTCTGCTTCTCAGAGTTTTTTTATCTCGATGCGTGGAATCAACTAGCTATGCACATCAATGCTGAACTGTGAAGAAACAAATGTACTAGCTGAACCAAAACAGAAATGATGGCCATGAAAAGCACCTAAACTGAAAGCAGAGTTTGAGGAGTTCACGCACTTTGGAGGTGCATGCAGTGCCTTACAAACATGGAGAAAGAAAGCTATACCTACACTCTGATCAGCTCTGCTGTTTTTTGTTTGAGGGTGGCCTTCCAGACCGTTAATCCTTGCCACATTAGGCACCGCTTAAACGAGAAGTTTTATCTGTTTGTAAGAACGGAGAATAAATCGTAGGTCCACTTTTGAGGTACTGCTGGACGGGGCTATTATAGAGGGGTATGAAACAATACATAAAACTTTCGAAAGAGTCGTTTGAGTAACGCCAAAACGTTACTACTGTTTTCACACTTGCATCCACCTTTAGGGGGCCCGATAAGGAATGCAAACCGTAAGTCCTTAAGCACTCCGCCTCGGAAACCGGTTAAAAATGGAAACCATACAAGAGGCTGACGGTTTTCGGCAATTACCAAATATGCGTAATCTGTCACTTCCGTGCGGTGAATTCTGACTTCTTCTACAAACGATGGCGACAGCGACAAATCAAGATAACTGTGATGAGGGTAAGAAACAGAAGTGAGTCAAGGATGAAACTCTAAGACACATCAAGTAGCTGTCTTGACAACTAAAGTGCGGACAGCTGACGAGTACTGGTTATTATCGATTGATACGATACTATTCCAGCCACCTAAAGAGTTTACCACATGTACTTCTTGGCAGTAAAACTTGTCAGTCACAACAAAGTGGTTTATTTCATCAGACACCTTGGCGAATTCAAATCAAATGGCAATCACTGCATTACTCTTATCAACTGATCCAACCCACTGGACAGTGGTTACCAAGACGTGCTCCATATGGAAGAGAAAGGCTCAAGGTAATAGGTAAAGGGGAGCAAGTCATACAAAAACCTTCAATAATTCTGACAAACAGGAGAGTATAGTGACTTGACAGGAGCCATCAGGGCAGCTGCGACTTACACCCTTAAAAATAGGAGTACTACTAGCACCCTTTAAGCAGTAATGCACTACACCATGTGAAGTGAACTGCGGAGACAATAGATAACGAATTCTGGCAAGCTTCCGAACCGCTTCATGCGAAGCTTTATCAAGGATGTCGTCAAAAGTAAAGGAACTATTCCCAAAGTGCAGAAGCTTTCCTATAATTGTTGCAAGCAAAGTGTTTACAGGTCTAACATCATCTGTCAGATTCACAGTTCGAACGTGAGAAGTTGAGAGTGATTGAACAGACGTGATATCGTCAATATGCGTTAAAATATTCAGTGACCATGTTAGAGGTGGTGAGTTCCGTAGAACCAAAGAGCTGTAGCATTTCAGTCTTTGCTTTCGGAATTGGAGATGCACGTTGGATTCAGTGTCTCGGATCGTTGACGAATCGTCCGTTTAACAGTTTTCAGTGATTTAAATACTCCTGTCAGATGAGGATGGTAGATCGATCTCTAAATTGCAGACATAGTCCGACCATGATGGAAGTGAGGCTTTCAGTAAGGAGCCCACCCACGTGGTTTTTAACAACGCGCTAGAGTTTCCGATCGTGAAACTGCGACGGAATTTTGTGTTTGACATTGTCATTGGTATTGCCTTCTGAATGGCTGTGAACAGAATGTCCGCTAGCTTGGTTTACGCTTCGTGAGCCGAATGTGAGAGCTAAAGCTCATCACAAGCTTGAGTAGCCTAATAAGAACTTAGTGTATATGCATCTACTGCACGACACATATTACGGCGTCCAGTGGATAGACAGGTTGAGTTATCGCGAGATCGTTACATAATCTTCATCCCGACTGGGTCCACGACCTCGAGTTTATGGACAATTAGGTTCCCACTGGTGAGATGCCTGGGATTATGACTGTTTCGCTGGTTTTTGAAAACTTTTGTGGTCTTTGATAAAACTAGGATCTCCATTAAATGGGGAAAGTATGCCGCTGTCACATCTTGAGATCTCACGTGTAGAAACATGGAAGTTGATTTTCCAAGAAAGCGAAGGCTTTTATGTGCTGCTAAATCCATTATGAGTACTGTGAAGCCACTAGCGTGTGCACTTTTAACGAATTTGACTTTCCTACTTTCTTCCGTGAGACGATGGGGATAAAACATCATGTTGAAAGAGATGAGATGGTGTTTGTGGCTTTACGACCGCCAGTTGTATGCTGTTATATCTTGGGAATCCACACTGAACTTAATGATTTGTGGGTGACCTTCCTCCAGTGTGAATATGCATTGATTTTGTTGGGGATTCGTATTTCAAGAATAAAAGCCAGGTATTTTCACCGGTTTTTGGCTTTCTCAGACTAGTTTAAATTAGAGCTCAGACTGCCGGTGATAGTGGTGTACTGGAATTGATTGGAGTTCAAGAGTTTCCTTTTGAGCACCTGACTACTCTGCTGCTGGTCTCGGAGTGTGTCAGGAACAACCTGACCCACATGAATGTTATTGAGATTAGAGGAGAAGATAGACACTTCACTGTCGACAAAGTGCGTCCAAGTGGTCCCTGCTAGTCGCAGTTTCGCAATCACATATTCAGGTATTCTTGACAAACGCTTCATGGTGGACACATAGCATCGTTCGACTTTAATTCTTGTGCCGAAAATTTTCGCATGGTTTTAGCAATCATCATGACCCCATTCGGAAGATCTTAGTTCAGTAGAGGTAAAATTGACTGTGTGTAATTGCAGATATGCTCCGCTGGGCCCGAGGAAATCACTGAATTAGGTCATTTCGTTGTCATGTAATGCTTGGTGCTCGCCTGTGAGTCGGCTGGCAAGTTAATCTCGTGTGAGTTGAAGCCGCTAATCATAAACTTATGGAAATTCTCTTAGGAACCGACTCTTTCTGACCCGGTGGTGATCGGTTTGTCTATAAGTGAGTCGAAAGACGCAGGAAAAAATGAACCAACAGGTCAATTATTCAAGCTAACCCATTTCACAAAGTACTTGATGGACTTAAGTATAGCAAAAAATGCAGAATCGGTAAGTTGCAATGCACCTACCGAAGTATGTTCTTAAAGAGCTGCACCACTACCTTTACCAGACGTTCCACCGGTATAGATTAAAAATTTTTCTCGGGCTCATAGTCCAAATCAGAAGCAGTGAGTCATGGTCTAGTTACCCCTGTGCAGAAATGACTGGAGAATGAAGTGAACTCATTGGGAAATCGCCAAGAGGTGCAGTACAAGCTGCCTAAGGAGTCCACAGGAACTTGACCTGACAAGTAGGGACGCTCATTTACTTAACAGCAGGTTGATTTGCCGCCGCTTCTGTTGAGAGCACGCTGGTAGCAACTTTTACGATCTGGGTTTTGGTTCTGGCCGAACTATGGCTTTGCCGACCTGGTGCTTCATCAATAGAACTGGAAACCGATCAACGCGACCCAGTCGATTCGGTTTGAATCCCTGATTGGTTTGGGTGAGAGGACATTCATTTGATAACAAAGTTATATCGGTCCCGAAAGCGTTCTATAACATGGACTGCCAATGCTTGGAAATGACTGTGAATTTAACGAGTTAGTTCGTTTCCCAGGACTTGAAACTGGTAGCAGGTTGTTTTCAATGTGAGCTCCGATGGTCTCAATGCACCGTGACAAATAGAGAAAGTCTTCTGTGCGATCTTGCTTTAAAATTGTGGCTGGCTGTAGTAAATTCAAAAGCTATACACACCTGCCTAACTAAAACGGAGCAAAGAGATGACGAAATTAAAAGCAGTGAATGAGGGTGATTCTTGAAGTAGCATAAGTTTAGAGTCCACCTGCTAAAGCAATTCGAATTTTATAGTCCAACGCATGCCGACTGCTGACCTCACTCCGCTGGTTTCATTGAATTCTCTCACGATTGGCGATTCTCAGAGCTATCTTGTTTGACGAGAACTGGCAAGCTAGTTTACCAGGGTCATCCTTGTCAGTTTGTGATTAGATTCTGAGTATCGGCGTTTGGACCTTGCAGTACTTCTATCTGCGGCTTTTTGGAACCACCCCGTGTTGAAGTGTTTTGCGTTTCCCTCACTTTCTTGAGAATAGTTTCGATCAGACATTAGGCGACAATTCCCGTTCGCCCCCAACCAGCTTGTCTTCATCGCCATTGATTTGGCATATCTTCCGTGTGCACTCATCAACCGTGCGTACCCGGTGAACGATTGCAAGGGTACAATATGTGAAGTGGAAACAATAGCCAACACAATGACGACGGCCTGCAAACAGCAATAAATGGAAAGTACAAAGGAGCTCATTGGTTGCCGATATTTAAAAGAATACAGGATGTTAACGGTACACAAAACGTGCATTACATATGACAAATTTACTCTGTACATAGTCCAGCAGGTGTAAATTATTGCAAACATCATAAACAAGTTGATATCCTTTGGAGAGAAATAGGCGCAAAGCCCTCTTGGGGGGCTGTTAGGGCTTGTGTTCTCATCCTCGGACAGTGACATTTTGCATTGCCTCCTGTATAGTAGTACTCAGTAAAAAAAAATGATAGGAAAAAAGACCTAATTCTTGATTCATCAGTCAGAACATTCACGTTTGGGGCGACAGCAGGGGCAAATTTGGAATTTAAATCAGCCTGCTATTAGCTTCCGTTGGAAAACCAAGATATTTGGAGTTGGTTGTTACAGAGAATGACCAACTGAACGTTAACACACGACAGTTTCATGTTGTTCACCGTGGAGCAAATGTTAGTCGATTTATGAGTAACAACAAGAAATTTCATCACTTAGTTCAGCTGAGTGGATGTTCATGCCACGAGGATGCTGCGAGGGTCTCTGTTCGGGCACAGTTTCATGAGACACGCGAGTTGTACCAATTTAAAACAATGACATACACAGCTGTTGCATATGTGCATGAACGAGGAATGTTGTTGCGGGTGAACGAACCTCTCCACTAAAACCCTATGATGAGTCCGACATAGTCACAGTAGTCGTGTTGTGACAAGTAAATTTGACAGCGAGATACGGCTTTCCCGATTCTGTTGACAGGTTTGTGAGTAATCTATGGAATTTGTTGATTTGTATCGCAGACGAATCACACTTGAAACCCTCGGAGCTAATTGTTAATTGTGTTTTAGAACACAACGAGAATATTGTATTTTCCATGTTGCGAGTTATTTTCGGATAGACCCTGGTCATAATCGTGCTGTACCACTTGGACATGCAACATCTTACAACAGCAAATAATCTACAAATATATGGCAATATGGGAAATCACACGACCCCAGGTTGTAGAATGCAGGCTGTGAGAACCGGTTGTTTCTGATCACCGTCCGACATTTCCGCACGGGTAGAGCGGTCGTGGCCGTGTACTGGTTTTTCGATTAAGTAACTTATGCGCCATCGGCGCTCTTGGCTCAACAGAGATAGGTGCAGGTTGTGTAATACGAGGGCAGTTGACTAATCTACAGCTAATAGGCGGTGGACTAACCTGAGGAAACCCCACAACTTCAGGAAATTCAGTTTTACAATGTCTCATGGTCAGATTCTACCCTATGGGAATTTACTATGCCAAACATCAAGGCAGGCAGGGACGTGTTTTCTGAATTGTACAAATGAATCACCCCAGTACAATTCATGTCGTACTGTGCAGCACAACAGAAGAATGGGCAAAATGGCAACAGTTGTTCGTACAGAGGCTTTTGTGTAACATATTTAGTCTCTTGATCAGTTAAAAAATATCCGTACCAACTTTGGTGAGAATGAAGTTGAACAGCTTGAGCGTCGTGTTTAACATGTTATTGATAAACTGATTGAGATTCTTTACAATCAACTGGTTTTGTAATGCAGTTGTTGGAACATGTGTCTGATTGACTGAACTCTCCTCGGGCACTCAGAGTAAAGGCTGTGTGAACAGTGAGCAATTCCAGATGTTGTTGATGTGTCAGTAGTTGAGGACAGGAATATTCGTGTGCTTCACTAGACAGCAGTTTGAGTATCTTTTAGTCGGAAACTTGTACTGCAAAACCGCGGTGGAGAAAACTCTCATAACAGTGCCAGGTTCTGATTACGACTGTGGGGTATCAGGGTTCGTAAATTTGTACGCCCATAGTTTCAATTTGGTTCCCCATGACTAAACGTTTGTATGCATCCGTTTTATGCGTCTTCAAGGTTAACTGCTGAAAGTCCTGAAAGTAGCGTGTGAATTTCAGACCGACAACTGTTTGTTGTTTCTAGACATACACATTAGTCACCGGGAGGATGGCTCCATCAGAAGACCGGTCTATAGGAAATCTACGTGGTCCGATCAATACTAAAACTTCGGTAGTTCCACACCGGCCAATCACAAATCCGTACTAGCGAACACACCATTCACACGAGCAAGAAGAATCTGTACACAGGATTGTCTTGCGAAGGAATTAGACTTGATCACATCTATACTACAACCTAATGCGTATCTAAACTGTTCGCAGAAAGGCATAGTAGACTGAAACCACCTTCCAAACAGGCGGCCAAAATGAGAAAACGAAGCTTATATAGAATTGCCTTTCAAACGTGATTATAACATGCATCAAGCAACTCAAAGACTAGTGAACTCTAGTGAACGAATAATCAACGCAGCGGGACTCCGGGTATTAGCTCGGACCCAGAAACTGCATGTCCCTTCAATCAAAGCAGATCAGCCTGTCGGTGCCATCTCACAGTGTGTCTACCAACTTACAGGTAACTGCGAACAAACTCACGTAGGCAGAACCGGGAGGTGCTTGATCTGCAGAGTGAAGGAACATTTGCTTAAATGGGTGCAGGACTTTGTATTAGAGAAGAATGACAATGTCGTTCAACCACGCAAGCAACCAGCGTCCGCAGTCATAAGACATATGCGCTGTCCTATGAAACGCAATGATACGGATGATTGCAGAAGGTACCTGTAGGCAGTGTGCGTCCTTCTGCTAATTATAGCCTATTGATTTTCATCTGTTCACTTCCAATTCGTGCCATCAGGATTTTTTAAATACTTCCTGACTTTTTCTTTAAACTACTACGAATTTGTCATCGCGAATTATCTGACCTGTCTCTACTGCATTTGTGGAACGTTGACATGCATAGATCAACCATCGGATAATGTGCAGGAAGCTGACCTACGACAACACCTGTTTGTTCAGTACTTTCGCTTTCTTCACATGCTACTCTCTTAAGTGGCTTGGATGATGAAGAATTTATATGCGTTGCCAGCTTTGAACAAACGAGACGCACAGATGTTTCCGTTGTGTGGAGACGTGCACCCTAACTGAGTCAAAGCAACAGTGCACAGTCCAGTGAGAACCAACCTAAAAATCGATGGACATATTTGATTCACTTGTATTGTCAGCGTGCTGAGAGACCTGTGTGGATTGGCACATGGCCGAAATGTCGGAAGGTAATCGAGTTGTCTAAAGTGCCACCACTACCTTCATTATGTTAGCGCATCTGTCACGCAGTGATCCGAATGCCGGGTATGCTCGATGGACATCTCATCCCATCTTCTCCATATTCCCAACTAATTCCCAAGAAATCGGTTATACAAATCTGCTTTCGATCAGTCCCATCAGGCTTCTAATAATATCTGACACCCACACGAACTACATGTGTGTACCTCGGAGCAAATCCTGTTGGCCAATAAACAACACAGCCATGGACGGATCGTCATCAAATGAAGATTATGTAGGTGTGGGTGAGAGCCTCAGAATGTTAGGTTCCCATCATTATGGGTGTGTTCATAAGTATCCAGGGGTTAATGGTTGTTCGGATTCTAAATGTGGATACCTTTTCAAGCGAGTGTAAGACTTCATGCGACCACATTTAAGCACAGACAGGGATCGTAAAGTCTGCTGGATATGAATTCCGCCGTTGGTAACTGTCCACTTGAATCGTCTTGAAGTGACACTTGTTTTCGTTCTACCTAGTTGTTATCCATAGCCTGTCTGTCTGGAAAGGACTACCGCGATGGGGATAGGCCTTCCAGAACTAATGCAAATCGACGTAAGTTGTGATGTTTCGCAAATATTTTCGAGCTTCCGAAAAGGCAACCAAGACAGTGAACACAGAAGGAAGACGATAGTTTACACAAACAATATCCGAGCACTGGCATAAATATTTTGGTAGAATTCAGTGACAAGACAACCCAGACAAACAGTGTGAACACGTAAGCACAAGCGATAATACATCAACAGTAACTGAGTTAAATATTTGACATTTTATGGAGTAAACGAGAAAATGCAATATTCAGTGCCGTCCCAGGAGCGTATAGGGTATGACAAACAAAAAATAATAGGGACGGAATGGCGGAAAGAGATGGATAGATGTGGGGGAAAAATGAGCATATATTGCCCCTCAGTTAAAATCACCGAGGAAGCGGAAAATATGTTCAGTGGTCTATTTACTCGAATGCAGAAAGTGGTAGGTTCGGAGAAACAAAATAACTCCAAATATGTTCTCAGAAAAAGGTTGTGTGGATGCGGCGTCCTTCAGAAATATTGTCAAAAATAGTTTCATTAAAGACAATTTATATAAATCCGAGAATGATCGCAAAACTGCTCAAAGAAACAACGATGAAATTTCTAACAGCTTTCCGAGGGTTATGCTCTACTGATTGTTCACAATCTGTTCGTGCTCAGTCGTAGTATAAGGCCATTCAAATATTCTATGCGGACAGCACATGCATCAGAGTTACTCCACTCATTCACGCTTCTTTCCGTAGCCTAGATTATTTGGTATTCATACCTCTGGACTTCTGAGAGAATGCTTGCATTTTGATTAGACAGAATCAAGAGCGTATGAGCAACGTATCACTGTATTCCGCGGTGTCCCACGATTCTGTGAAGCTACGTATTAGGGATTGCTCCGTCATAATTTGCTGCCTCACGTTCGGCTTATATACTCGCTCGTCACGCTGCACGCAATTCACAGAGAACCCCAATATTCTAATTGCTCACTCAAATGACCAACCTCGTTGCGTACTGTGAAGGTATTGAACGGTGTTTCGTAATATTTCACGATCTGACATGTTCAAAAGCGGATATGACATTCAATTTTATAACGCGCTACTCTTCACAATTAAGTAGTAAGGATGAAAACGTGTTTATTACGAATGATGTAGACAACGGTGAGAAGAGCGGAAGCGCACTGATCATTATGGACGCTATTGATAATCGGGTGATACTTGAACACTCTGGTCAAGATATGTAATAGTTATGTGACAATCCATTGACTCTGTACCACTTATCTTGTCAAATCATTTTCGAACATTGTTTTCATTCAAGAGATTTTATATAAATCTGGGATTAATCGCAACATTGCCTATCAAATGTGTCCGCAACTGAATTCTCTTGACTTGCTAATTAATGGCTCGATTTGTTTGTTTGGTGCCCCGGTTCTTGTCGAGATCGTAAAGGTTGGAGAATTCGTGAAATCTGAGGGAAGGCAGCGAAGGGTCGGTGAATGATTGGATTGGTAGCTACTCACCCTCGATTGGGAAGATACTTCGAACCAACTACATGAGAGAGACAGGTTTGGCGTTTATTCGCCGTGGAGATTGCGAAGACGAAAACCCAAAGGGACCAAAGCTCAACGTGCTCAACTTATGACATCTTACATATTCGGAGGTAGTACTGGAGGCAATCAAATCACGATGGAATACGTTTATAAGACTTGATTTCTTCGATGCGGTTGAATCAGGGAATATCAGAAACCGCAGCATGGTTCATCTAGATTTGGCCTATCTGATCACGAATTCAACATTTCGAGCAACTGGTCGCTTTTCACGAGATGGTTTTCGTAACGCGAATTCGATATCAGTATTTCTACGGACAGAATTAGTAACAGAGAACTTACTACGATGGCGACCGCTTACATGTGTTGTCCTGGTCAAGTCGAGAACAGGTGTTTTCTGTTACAGTACCGGTAATCGCCGTTCTACTAGGCGATACATAAAAGATATAGTGTGTCTGAGCAAGCATGGTCGTGATATCGAAATCTACTGGGCTGGTTTTTCTTGGACGGATCCGAAAATTGGAGTTACGGCTGAAGCGGGAGAGTACAACAGACTACCTGTTCTAGGTGCCGCCGTGCTCCGTCGAATGCTTCGTTCGCTTCAAATGTACATCCATCCATGGCACACGGGGAAGCCTTTTGGAATTGGACCGCCAACATTTCCCCAACACCACCACCACTACCACCACTTTGAAGACTTATCGGATCAGGCACCTGTTGGATTTGTGTTCACGGATGAGTTGCAGAACGTCATACTAACTGGATGTCGAACTCCTGTATGCGACCGTCATTATCGGCAGCCTTCCACGCAGCATGTCCATGCACAAGATCAACGCTTCGGCATTTCCACCGGAAGAGCCGAACCAATCAGCATTCGTCACATCCAGATCACTGTTGATGTACGCAGCAGCACCATCTGATCGACGTTAGAATATTGGATCACGTGTAAACAGTGTGTAACCTATGAGAAGCTGCACACTGCAGTGTAACTCTGAGGACAACCAGGTTCTCGTAAGGGCAAGGGTTTTTGATTGACGGTTGTGAACCTGTAGCACCACCGCATACAATCTGACTTGTGGACTACACATGTTGTTGAGATATACCTGATGGAAGCTGGAACTACGATCTTGAGACTGCTAGCCAACAACACTCGGTTGAGAAGGGGTGATGGAGGATTTCCAGCACAGCACCCAAGGAAACCAATAACAATTTTGGTTTCAGCCAACAAAACTGTTTTCAATAATGACTCAACTTTGGCTGGTACAATTATAAATCAAATCAAGTAACAATAACGGAAGTGATTGATAGAAAATGGTACGAGGGTAAGGCGATTGGGTATAACACAAACACGACCTAGTTGTTGTTATACTCACAAGGTTTTAGGAAGTCAGTTTTAATTGTGGTGAGATGGGGGAGGCGGGATCAAATTGCCCCGTGAGTTGAGTGTACGTGTTTGGCCACGGTAATCCCAAGATGTGAAAGAACTGTTTTTGAACACACAGATCCGGTTGACGTAATCGGATTGAGACCGCCTCGGCTATGGACTGGATGCGCCACTTGATCAATCGTGACGCGGCGGCTGGGGCACCGTAGACAACGTGAAACGCTATATCCGTGTTTGTGTCTCGGTCACAGTCAACGGTGAACGGTGAACCCAAAGGCACACCATCAATCTGGCGACGAAGAACACATTGTGAGCATAACCACAACTAGGTCATGCTTGTGTTATACCCAATCGCCAGTTAAGAAAATGGAGATCATTTTCGGTGACCAGTCTTCCTTGTACAACACAAGATACTAGTGTCAGACGACGATGATTACGTTACCTATGTCGGTGTGGTCAATCGCGAGTGTTAACGTTGCAAGCTTGGTCCGCCTACCGAGGATCAATTCAAACGTGCGATACTCGTCTCCGGTATTCACTCTCAGAAAGACGCAGACATCCGTACTCGCTTACTGAACAATGTCGAACAGGATCCCACAACGATGCTTCGGACGCTCACCACCAAGTGGCATCGCCTCATCCACCTCAAGCACGACGCAGTCATGGTCCAAGGCGACATTGTCGCTGTACACACAGTGCGTTCCTGCTGATTCAAACACAGTCCCGGCAATGATAGGAGAATCAAGGACCTATCACGGCATCTCCGTCTTGATTGACTTCTCAAAGGAATTGGCTCATATCTTCTGCGCACATACGCCAAGAAGCCAAACGTGTGTCAGCGAATTCATACGGAATTCATACTGAACATAAAGACGACTAACTTGCCTGACGAACTCAAACACATCCAACATTCATCGTTCAATTTTACAGGATTTCTCACATTCGAAGTGAAACAGTCATTCATCTTGTATATTGATTGGGCCAGTAGCGTATCACATCGAGTTTCTACGAAAACCTTTGCGTCAACCGTGTGGAAGATGAGTTAACTTCGCTACGGTCGAATATTGAGAAGGGCATTTGTTAGACCGCCAGATTGCGCGTAACTCGATGTGAATATGGATCGTTAGCGAACGATTGGATACCAAATGATTTTCCCGTTAATCTCGTGATACCAACAAATGTCGTTAGTTTCTCGTGAGGGCGCAATCGGACACACTTGGAAGAAACATCATGTGATGACCAGAATCGCTGAGTGCTGGCAGCACGGTCCACCAGTTTATAGCGTAACCACGTTATTCCGATGTTCNCTACGATCTTGAGACTGCTAGCCAGCAACACTAAGTTGAGAAAGGGTGGTGGAGGATTTTCAGCACAGCACCCAAAAAACCCATAACCTCTCATTCGATTTTACCTACGACGCGTCGTGACTATTGGTCTTCAGGGACCTGATTACGTTCGAGACGATCGGTTAGAGTCAAATATCCGTGGAGGCATTCTCCAGCTAATTTTCGTTTAAATTCGAAGCATGAAAGTGCGTTGCATTCCTGATTGGTAAGTAGGAGTACTGCTACTCTTAGTAGCCTTGATGTTGGAGTTGAATGTCTCTCCAGATTGTTACACAGTAGAGTGCGTTTGTGCGCTGTGATGTCTGGAAACCTGAGAAACAGAAGTGTTTCGTTACGTGAAATTTGGACCAAGTGAATTCGACCATTACTGGAGGGTCTCTCCATGGGTTAGTTTGCTTCTAGAGAGATGAAGTTGAATTTTGTGATGAGGTCTTCATGTCTGGAAACACTTACTGAACCTAGTTGAAGATACATCTGTTGATATTAGTCCGGTGATGTTTGGTGTGAACCATTCGAGTTTGTAGGGTTTGTGATGCCGTTTGAAAACGGTAACCTATCTACCGAAGCGTCAGAGTTATCAAGAGTATCGCTACTCGTTCTGGCTTTCTGGTGCCTTCCAGTGGTCTCCCGGGTTATGATTTCTGGAATATTGTTTTTCACGATCACTGATGTCTTGTCAGTGTCAGGGAAGTTTACCAACTCAGCATTGGTAGGTGTTGTTGACAGCGATGATGATCTAGCTTCGTGTACCCGCAGGATTCTGTTCAGCCAATGCCATATAATTATGTCCTGAAGATCTGCATAATATGTTAATCCAGCTTCTACGGTGGAGAATTTCTCTGGAAGGATCTTCAGACCAGTATGCATCCTGAGTTATTTTCGTAGGAACAGTCGATTCTTCCCATCGACCGAGCACAATTGACGGTTCTACGTTGGCATTCTGTTTGGTGAAGACTCTGGGAAGAGCATTAAGCGCCTTACAAACACGCAGTGAAACAAAGCGATACCTACATTTCTATGGTCTCAGTCGCTTGGTAGGTGTGAAATGGGGCTTCCTATGCCGCTCGTTCCTGATATAGTACACCCACGTTTGCACGGATGGTCAGGTGCTATTCTTGACGACCACTTTGTCTGTCTAGTAGAAAGTGGATCGAAATATTTATTCTATTTCTAGGTTCAACTGGGTGAAGTTAGTGTGGAGATGTGCGAAACAGGATGGATTAAANTGGTGAAGACTCTGGGAAGAGCATTAAGCGCCTTACAAACACGCAGTGAAACAAAGCGAAACCTACATTTCCATGGTCTCAGTCGCTTGGCAGGTGTGAAATGAGGCTCCCTAGACCGCTCGTTCCTGATATAGTACACACACGTTTGCACAAGTGGTCAGGTGCCATTCTCTAGGATCACTTTGTCTGTCTAGTAGAATGTGGATCGAAATACCTATTCGATTTCGAGGTGCGACTGGGTGAAGTTAGTGTGGAGATGTACGAAACAGGATGGATTAACCAACCCGAATAGTGGTCTGGGTAGCGCCAACACGTTGCTAGCCGTTTCCACATTCGCACTCACATTGATGGTGCCGGTTGGAGGAGGGTGAAGAGAAATCATTAAATCCTTCTTCACGAAAACCGAATTGCAATGGAGGCCATTCGAGGGGTAGATACTGTTTTGCGGATTGGTAAGGTAATTCATCGGCCAGGTAGGGCGCTTACTAGGCCCTTCATAGCGGTGAGGCTTGTCACTTCGAACAGACTGCTACATTGCGTCGGACATATTTGCATTGGCATTGCGAACGGCATTACCTCCATTGGCCTGACCAACTAAATTCGTCCACCTGGCTGTAACCATTGGTAGGTTTGTCGTGTATGAACGACTCCTTCTGGAACCAGGTTCTACACCAACAAAGAAGACTCGAGTGATTCGTATACAAACGCTTTCAACACTTCTGACAATCAGGACAGTATGGAGATTGGACAGAAATCACCGTGATGATAGTGTCTATCTCCCTGAGTGAAAGAAGCACTGTTGACAAAATTGCAAGTGTTGCGTGTTGGACCTTTCGTGATTAACAGTTTAAACGGCTTACTACGATGCCGGTCACCTTACGCAATGCTTTGTGACGTATAACTTCGGGTATGAAAGAGCTACCTTGAAAGTGTAGGAGCTATTCTAGGATTGCTGCAACTGAAATGTTCACGGATCTAATACCGTTAGTCAGACGAACAGTTCGAATCCGAGGATTTGTGCATGTCCTAACAGACAGGTTGCTATGACTATCCGTCAAAACTTCCACGGCGTCCACATCAGATCTAGTGGGAACTAAGGGCTGTGATACTTCGGATTTTGTTTGACGAACCGGGTATGCATACTGAGTTGGGTTTTTCGTATCAATGCTGAATCGTGCGGTTAGCGGTTGCTGATGATGACGTGGGCGATCCTGTTGGATGACGGAAGTTTATCCGTTCTTGTATTGTCCATAACCAACCAATCCGAGCATGTTCGAGGTGAGACTTTCAGTGACATACTCACGCACATCGGTTGGCGAGAAGAAGCTTGAATGTCCCACTGAAAAGCGGATATCGCGGATTGGTGTGTGCTGTGAATCCAGAAGGCGGACGACACAAAGGTTGTTTTATTAGGGAACCCAGTACACTACTTAAGCCTCTCAACGTGACTAAGAACAAAAACACTCATTTGCACACCGCACTCTTCTGAGGATGCTCCGGTCGCTTTGGACACCATGTATCAGTTCCGACATGTGGCGAAAGTCATTAAATGTCATTCTGCCTTCCAGAGATTCTTTCCATATGTCTCCCGTATTTATCCCGCGACCATTTCGATCCATGCGGCTACTGAATAGTGGTGTGAGTAGTATGGTGCGACCGTCTATCCTCACTACATGTGTTGTCGAGCGTGAGTGGTGCAGTCTTCTAAACGGCTGAATACAGAGCGCAACTGACCTTAGTTTTTAGGTGATGCACATGATGGTGAATGTGAGCTCTCAAATTCGTTCTAAAGCTGAGTTGGCGAATATATATATATCCAGTTCGGTATGGGTTCCACGGTTGTTATGGAGATGCAACGCATGCGTGTAACGACCAGATGACACTGTCGACGGATATTTGCCGCCAGTTCACGGAAAACACTGTGTGACAAGAAGACGAACAATGTACACTTGTGGGTGACCTTCACTGTTGCCGGAGTCATACACTTCCCCGGTCGCCACGAGCGTCCCCTCAGCCCTCGTGACAACTGTTGGTGTTCATCCCGACTGCACGCCTAACCCGCACTGTCTGCACTTTAGCCTGGCCCATTGTTTTGACCTGGCTTGTTGCTAGTCCCAAATCCTATAAATATGAACGTGTTTGTAACCATGTGGTCTTCGGACTGAGTTACATACAAACAGCTCCGTCCGGAGGCCAGTCTTTTCTCTGTGTTCACGCGTTAGCGTCGGGTGGCTGAGATGGCCGGGAATTTACGAACTAGTCGTGTATAGTCCGTAGTCTGTTGTTCATCACCGTTAGTCGTAGTTCCGTTATCCGCCGCTTCACTGACCGTTTCTTATGCTCTCTTCACGCTCACGTAGGTCGTAGATCCAGTTACAACATTGTGGTGATCGGATCTGGTGGTTTTGTGTTATGGTTGACGAATCCACTGACTTAGATCGTCTTCTCACGCAGCAACCCAAGCTTATATTATCACGCACTGATCGATCATCCCCATCAAACTCGACTCCCCGGCCGATATCAAGGGGAAGCAGTCAGTTGATGCCGTCTCAAGCGGCATCGCCAAGTTTCACTACGATGCTCAGGCTAGCTTGTCGTTTGATGCCTGGTTCGCACGCTACGAAGACCTGTTCAACGTCGACTTCGGTAAACAGGACGAACCATTGAAGTTCTGTCTTCTCTTACGCAAACTCCGTACTGTCGAGCACGATGAGTTTGTGAGACTCATCCATTCAAAGAACCCAAGTGACAACTACTTCGAGGAAACAGTTGAGAAGATGGAGTTCATTTCCGATGACCAGTCTTCCTTGTACAACACAAGATACTAGCGTCCGAAACTGGCCAACTGAGACGACCAATGTCGGTCTGATAATTTCGGGTGTCAACGTTGAAAGCTTGGTCCGCCTACCGAGGATCAATTCAAACGTGTGATTCTCGTCTGTGTTCTTCACTCTCCGAAAGACGCAGACATCCGCACTAGCTTGATGAACAGCTTTCCGAAGCGTCAACCTTACCGCCGACCATTGGGACATTACCTCCCAGGTGTCGAACCCATCGACAACGCGGACCGCCGACTCTCCTTAATGAAGAGGACCAGCTTCTAAGAATCTTCGTTGTCAAATCGAACATTTTAGGCGCATCTACGGCGCAAAATTCGTTATAATCGTTTGCTGCATACAGCGAGGAACGATGGGGAGAAATTTGGGATCGGGTTTCAGGAAACAAACCAAACGTGCCTCAACGAATTTACTACCCCAAATCATACTGAACATAAAGACGACTAACTTGCCTGACGAACTCAAACACATCCAACATTCATCGTTCAATTTTACAGGATTTCTCACATTCGAAGTGAAACAGTCATTCATCTTGTATATTGATTGGGCCAGTAGCGTATCACATCGAGTTTCTACGAAAACCTTTGCGTCAACCGTGTGGAAGATGAGTTAACTTCGCTACGGTCGAATATTGAGAAGGGCATTTGTTAGACCGCCAGATTGCGCGTAACTCGATGTGAATATGGATCGTTAGCGAACGATTGGATACCAAATGATTTTCCCGTTAATCTCGTGATACCAACAAATGTCGTTAGTTTCTCGTGAGGGCGCAATCGGACACACTTGGAAGAAACATCATGTGATGACCAGAATCGCTGAGTGCTGGCAGCACGGTCCACCAGTTTATAGCGTAACCACGTTATTCCGATGTTCGTGCCAGAGTTGTTGAGGTTACGGCGTTCTTGAAGTGTTTTGTGCATGAAAGCTATGTTGAATTCCTTCTGGCCAGCATATCGCCTGTGGGTCCGAGTTATGTGATCATGTGCGCAAGTAATGGTGAAGGTGAGGCGCGTCGAAATGGATTCTGACTGAATTCGAGCCACTTGTGGAAAACGCCTGTTCGACAGTGGCGGATGCTCTGCCGGCTGAAAATGTCACGTTTGAGCTCAGTTGTCCACCTGACCCAGTGTGTCGTAAGGAATGGACAAAATGATCAGAGGACTTGACTGCGCTACCACACCACAACCACCCCATTATATTGAGTGGTCACTTGTGAGAGGTAATTTTGCCGGACCGATGTAAGGGATTCACGAATTATCCTCAACCAAGTGGCAAAGAGCTCCATCAGGCAAATGAACTCGATAACACAAACGATCGTAGTGGACACCCGTATCTCAATTGAAAGCCATCTCATAAGTTTCATCAGGGTAAATCATGAGACAAACCACAAAATCCAAGAACTGATTGTTTATCGGTGACAGCATAGGCGACTACTAGACTCTGCACAATAAATGGTTAAACAGGGACCAACTGCCAACATATCTCTAACAAGCTGAGTGCTTTCTTTTGAAAGAGGCTTACTAGAACGTGAATGCTGTGATTAAGTGTGAGTGGTGTTGACATTGAATTACTCGGAACCTCCTACTTCCGATCACTATAATTACAAACCTACTCCACTAAGTTGCAAGTTGAGGTGATTGGGATAATGAAACTCGGGTAGGTATGCATGCCAATGAAAACAAATTCGTATTTTCTTACAGGTAACCGATTGAAACGAAACTTCTAGATGAGACCCAACTGTGTGTGAAAGATTAGATTGATCATCTCTATGGCAGAATTCACGATGTAGAAAGATTCAGTGCAGTAGTGTTCAAATGAAGACGAGTTGCAACACTATTTTGAGGGAGTTCGAACAAGTTGGTAAGCCAAAACCACGAATTAGGAACAAGTTACAAAGTGTGGCACAATGGAACTGAAATATTGCGGAATCTACAAAACTGACGGTGGGATGGTTGAGGTGATCTGTCAGTTTTGGTCGTTGCTCACGAACCTCAAATTAGAAGCTGTTGCCAGTTCACAAGTGGATGAGAACAAGCTTACATTACGGTAACAACATGACCAACCATTTGCAACACCAGAAATGACCCCGAAGTGTTTAGACCGAGCATGTACAGGTATGTAGTTATGCATGGAATAGACAGCAGAAATTTCTATGGATGGGCATTGTTGTTCAAATGTATGCGAATCTCCGGTTCGATAGATTTCTGAGAGAAAGTATTTTCTACACGTGTGTGATTACTCTGTTTCCGATTGGTTCCGAACGATGCTTTATTTGCTCTGAATACTCACTGATGTCGACTTTGGAAAGTTGCAGCAACTGTTACCATGGTGAATGGGTTTGAGGTGGTGCGTTATTCACCGGACACTCTCAGAGTGAATCCCAACTCGGTAATGAGATCGGAAGAATGAAACTGTGGATCATAGAGATCCAGAATAGCGATAAAGAAACAGAAGTTAATATTACAGAAAGTGTAGATGAGTCCCAACTGTGAGAATTCAGGGCATCGGCTGAATTCGAACCGGCGTCAGACACAGCCTACCTCAACGTGGCTAGCGCTCTACCAGCTGAGCTACGAAGCCACACTGGGAGGTCGGAAATTTCACATTTGTATTTGGTTACCCAACCGTTCAATTGACTCATATAGAATCCTAAAATGATCTAGGGGATCGAATGCCACGGCAGGATTTCTGAAATCACTTTATTATTAATGCAAATTCTATGCTCAACAGTGACGTTGGTGGATTCCAGTGTGAACTGTTTGAGAAATCCTGCTGTGGCAGTCCATCTCACGGATCAATTGGTGGATTCCACATGAGACAGTGGGACGTGTGTGTAACCGAGTCCAACTGTGAAATTTCCGAGCTCCCAGTGTGGTTTCGTAGCTCAGCTGGTAGAGCGCTTGCAGCGTGTAGTCGTGCTGTGTCTGTCGCGGGTTTGAATACGGTCGAAACCCTGAATTATCACACTTTGATTTCATCCAAATTCGTAAGCGTTCCACACTACTCAGCAGTAAAACAAACCTGCGGATAACGTGGTCGGCAGACATGAACTAACAATCAATAAAATGTATTTCGCAGCTCAATTACATGTTCAATTTACCTCCACGCCAGTCTGCTCTCTCCAGCTGAAAGATATACTGCCTGTGCATGCCGCCTCGTTTTGTGCGTACCTCTTCGTTTGTGTCTGCCATACCAGCTGCATAGACCATAGAACATGCCGACTAACCGCACGCATCCATGCGCATCATCCAGACTGGCCAACTCAAGCATCGGTGAAGGCACGTTCACTCGCAGTCACTGCGCACACGGCCGAATCAAACTACTTCAACAACACGACCGATATGCTTCAGCCGATCTGCCGAGTCTGCGGGGCGCAATTGAAGTGGGTCAAATGTCGTGTATTAGACATCACAGAGGCCATTGCAATTCAGTAGCTGTCAGCACGTCGTGTGCACAGAAGTCTGGTCAAAACACTGAACCTCCTGTGACCGTGCCTTCAGTACCCGGATCAATTTAGTATGCACGTGTGCCGAATTTATACACAATCAGGTTTCAGAAATTTGCTGACTGCTGTTACATAACCAGACCTCACCAGTTTGATTCATTTGACAGTAATGATTGTCATCATCATCATCATCATCATCATCATCATCATCATCATCATCATCGTCATCGTCATCATCATCACCATAGACAGCGACAACTCAGTGGTTCTCACTGATGATTGACTGCCACATAACCATGAAGAAAGCAAACCCTCTACAGGGATAGTGGAGAAGCTAGCCGAGGCTAGCGACCTAACTACTGAAAGCAGCTTCGTTTACATTCGTCTATTCAGCATCATGGTGTCCACACTTTGCAAACCAACAACCAAGTTGTGATTTGAACTCCACAACTTTCACTACCTCGCTTCGTTTAATAATATCTACCATCTCCCAGAACAGGCGAGCCCATATAAATGTCGAATGTAGCTTGAAACCTAGTGTGTTTGCTACTCGCTTCTTCTCAAAGCAAATTCAACCAGGCCATTCGGTTTATGCGAAATTATAAGGTCAATTCTATCGATTACTTCGGTTGGTTTCTGTGAACAGGTAAACAGTCGGTGTGATACGAAATCGCGTATGATCACTGCGTAGCAGGTAGGACACAACTTGTGAGTAGTTGCCACCTGTTATCGCACCATAAATGAAACACAAATGACCAAGTGTTCCGATCAATCTTGGGATGCGCCCATTTGTGTGCGCATGTTGTTGCACACATGATGCTTGCTCCGGAGCGCGATTGCCTGATTGGGTTCGTAAGTATCACGTCACACTGTTCAAAAGTCACCCTTCCAGCTTCCAACGAGTGCCTAATTCCGGCAGCTTTTGGTTCGAATTTTAGATGCGTTGACGACAGGTGATTATTTTTATGGGACAAGCAGGAATACGATACCAACTTGCTTGTGAAACCAAGGGTGATTCGTTTGCAGGCTAGCCGAAAATGTGCTGGACTGTCTTCAGTCAAGTTGGTGGACAATTCGGTTAAATGGCTTTAATGTGTAGCATCGGGAACATCTGCACATATCGATGTTACCTTAACCGTCCCATCCCAAAGTGCTGTATGACAATGCCACAATATCTCCTCTGTAACCGTGAGTGTAATTGTCCGCCGACTGCCAAACCAGATGTGTCCTTCTTGAA
>QNGE01004151.1:21104-67282 GCA_008508345.1 Paragonimus westermani
AATGCAGTAGCTGACCAATCGAGTCCCGTCGTCCACATGATCTGGTTGAGGCCAACTGAACTGCTCTTCAAAATGTTCAGCCCACCGGTCAAGTCGGCGCGACTGGCTGGTGATAAGTGAACCATCTTTTTCACATATCGTCTCATTTACACCGACTTGACTTGGATGTGAATAGTACTTACATAACTGCCAAGCCAGTTACTCTGCGTCAGGCACAACTGTAATCTCCTAACTGGATGCATGCACGTATTCATCGCAACCGCAGCGGCTGAGCGGGTAATCTGTATCATCCTTTCAGAATACAATTAGAATATACATACACTTATAGTTACAGTCACATTTGACTTTCCGTAAACTATGCATGAGGTGAACGTACGTAGACAAAACTGAAATCACTAGCGGCCGTATGGCGAACACTAACCATTATCAACCAAACGTTTCCGTTAGCTCCCAGATTTGCAGGTAAACTGTTTTTTACTCCCAACTTGAATCATACGGTGTCGATTCTGTGTGCACAGAGGGTGTCGTATCACTGATGCGGAACTGACTATTTGTGAGACAATGCAGGTCATATTTAGTTGCTGATACTGCCTCCATGTGCTGATCATATGCGGTAAACAGTTAAATATATGCGACCGACGAGAATAAACATGACGTTATCATGCTGTAATGTTGATCTTTTTACCCAGCTGATGAATTGTACTGGCTCAATGTTCCGAACTGCCTCTGTCAATTTAGTATTCCAAATATTCATAATTTCCGTGCCGTCGAACTTAACAGAACCAATCACTCTACTTGTTAACAGGAAAAATTAGGAAAAGAATTGATACGAAATCAAGCACTGGGTCGTGAGTTGGAAGAAATCCATCAAACACTTCTCGTGGAGGAAGAAGCAGCCCAAACACAAAAGGCTGAACAAGAAGCCGTGATGCGAAAGATGAACGATCAACAAAGACTGAGAGATGAATATGCGAAGCAATTTGAGTACAGGCGACAGCAAGAGAAGGTAATCTGTGCTGAAAAGTATTAGGAATTTATGAACAAAACCAAATTACGTTTTTGTGTGAATGTAAAATAAAAGCGACAAAACACATAGGGCAGAATGGCTTATTCTCAGTTCTGTAGGAACCTTTTTTCGTGCCAGTATCCTTTCAATCTGATTGATTGTAACGTACGATCGCTGCCTGTCAAGTCAATTATCAAAAACAAGGATATCTTACTGCTTTCCGTAAACTCGCCAGAACACTATAGGTTACTTAGACAGACAATAAATTGGGAACAAACTGAACTCCCTGTTCAAGGCTAAGTCCTAAAGGTAAAGTTTAGAAACAATTCTAGTGCGAAGGATTTTAGTTTTTCAAATGTCAGCTGCGTTCTCAATACCGCCTCTTTGTTCTGTGTCGCGCATGTGTGTACAGATTGGAAGATCGTTATGCAAATACTAAATGGACGAATCCATCTTTCCCTTCCATTCACCAAGTCGTTGTTCAACTTATGTCGATGACAGTATAATACTTAACACATTATACGATAGTGTCCGTTACCATCCGGTGTGTGGAACAAAATTTATGATGTACGACATACGAGCATCCACATATTAATCCGAAAATACTCACAGAAGAATACTATGGAAGATTAGCCGTTCTCGTTAGAACCCAAAATATGGTGATTAAGCTGGTTTACATTACTGTCACTGGGAGGATCACAATGTTGTGCATAGCACAAACCGAGCCAAAACTATCGGTGAATAATCGGCACTTCAAATATCCGCACCAGCTTCTCAAAGAAAAAGAAGACTTGGGAGTTCTGAAAGATCTTGCTAACTATATATGAGGATCCCACCTGATGTGATTGGGGGCGGTTGAGGAGCTTACCTACTAGATAAGATCAGCAGTCGGATAGCCAAAACTCAAGTGACAACTGTGAACCACCACCCGTGGCACCAGCGTGACCGTCTTTTCAATGGAAATTAGGATACTCAAACTCTAAGTACATGTAGTTCCTCCGTATTTCTATGAAACTCAGTCTGTTGATGATAATAAGTAGTGTAACGATCCACATCTGGTCGTAGAGTTACACGTAGACCGAAAACGAATCCCCAAATTGAAAAGATTGGACCCAAGCATTTCTACGGTACTGTTGAAGGAATACATAAGTAATTACGGTAACCAAAGCACAACCATACACGACGTTAGTATCGTTCAATAAAATCATTGGGTTCCCAACGGAGCCTGTAAGATCAAAGGTGAGCCGTCATGCAAGTGGGCCAAGTCAGGGAAGGCTAGCCGCATCAGGGACGATTAATACCAAATAAACTGTGAAAAAAGTGGGGTATGTGGACTAAACGTCAGACTGATATGTGAAATAGGGAGTGTAAATAGGCGGAACAAACTTCCCCGGTTCGGAGGCCAACGACTTTACAGCGCTTGCCGAAATTTGTCTGTATTTGACAAGCCGCTAGTAGTGTTGCACAGTTCTGGCTCCTTAACTATTCGTATCGAACATAAATATCCATACTATATACGCTAGGACCTTGAAAACCATCATGTCCAACAGTTATGCCCCTCCAACAAACACTGGTCTCATCATAATCCTAAAATGTGGCAGAACCACAAAAGCAATGCCAGAGATTTCCAGCATGGTTTTGGAATAAGGGTACTGCTCTCGCTACACAATTCGCAGTTACTCAGATAACATTTGTAGATACCGACTCATGGCATGCACCGCGTGCCATCAAAAGCGGCAACCAGACTGGTAACACAGGACGTGATTTTGAGTGATGAAGACTATGAAGTTAAAGTTTGGTCCCACAGGGCTTGATCTGTTACCTGAGTTGTAAAACATTCTCTAGAATACACGCTGTACATACAACTATACGAGCTTATAGTTACTTTGCTTTTGTTTTGCTATGATAACAGCGCCAATAGTCTAGAATAAGTGCTATCATTTTCTTTCGCGATTGCAACTGGTTAGAGGTTTGCGTAGCCTCCCTGCAAAGTCATGGACTGAGGTAGCAGTTTTCACCAACTTGATCCCATCTGCATTTTAGCAAGAGCGAGAAGAAGAGAACAAACTGACAGAAGCAATGAAAATGCAGTTCCGACATGACGAACGGCTGGTTCTCGCAGAGGCTGCCGGACGGCAAGCCAAGAAGCAGGAGTACGCCAGTCTGGCTCGTCGGGCGCTGATAGAAAAGCGAGAGCGCCTCCAAGCGGAATTCAGACAGGCACAAATGGACCTGGAAGAACAAGCTGAACAAGTTCGGTGGAAACGTGAAATTGAAGAAGAAGAACGTCAAAGACTGCTCCGCAAGCACGCGGTTGAACTGGTTGATCACCTACCCAAGGTACACATGGCTGGGGACATTGTGAACCGAACGTGAATGATTGTACCATCATGTGCTGTCGGGGTTTCTAGAACCAGAATTGCTGTCCGACCTACAGTAACAGTATTTAGCTACATTGACCTCTTTATACCAGTGGGACAAGTAGAATTTAAGTGGGTCACCATGTAGGTGCATATGTGATTGACAAGCATTGCGTGTAAGGACATCAACTACAAATAAAACATTCACAACCACTGACATTCGGCTGCAGAACGAATAGAGCAGCACATTAGTAGAGAACACTACTCCAAAAGTATACCGTGGTGCTCATAGAACATCCACTGACAGACCCGCATCAGCTATCATGTTGCTGCATAGGCACGCCAAGTCATCGTTAGATTTATTCTGTTAGCCATATGACCTAGGTAGGACGCATGCATTCAATTGTGCTTCCTACAATGCTATGCTATACACACTAAACAATTCACCTGGGAAACAACACGCGTGAATGTCACACCATCCGTTTAATCCTTTGAGATGTGATTTTAGCAACCATAATTTTATGCAAATGTAACTGTGCTGCATTAATATACTTCATGTAAAACTTTTACCAAGTTACATGTCAGCTCCGAAGAGTTCTTAGTGGATATATAATCGATGTGTTCTCTTGGTTACTTTCCAGGGAGTATTCCGTTCAAAGGAAGAACTTGAAGAAATAGTCCGTATCGCAAATCGTATAGATAAGTGAAAGTGCTGTACAACTAAAACCCCGAAAGGCTGGCTTGCAAGTATGTTCTCCTAACTCTTACACAATTAATAAAGGGCAGGCTTCAAGTGCATCATGTCCTTTTGATGCAACTTTTCCGAAACATTTGTAGCTCTTAATTTCTATAGAAATGCATTAAACAAAAAAGAGTTGTTGTACCACCGAAAATGGGATATTGTGACAGGCTACGGCTAAAATATATCTCAAAAAAGTAATGGGCACCACATGACAGTTGTAAAAACGTACTTACGTACTTACAAACAATACGATTGAAGTTAGCCACATAAATCAACATAGTTATTTCTCCAACAGGTCAAACATTGTCAACCGGATTAGGAACTGCTATTCCTGGAAGAACACACTGAACCGCAGTCAAAGAAGCACTATTTGTTTGAGTATAGGTATGAATAAACGAGATATAAATCTTTGGAAGTGGTCAGTTGGTTGGACGTTATGAAGGAACATTGTTTGGGATGAATCTGGGTGCATAAGCCATTAAGTGGAGTCAGTCTAATAGTAATGTCGGGGAAGCCGCCAGTTCCCCGAAAATATTGTGCGACAAAGGCTAACAAAGTACACTGGCGAGTGACCTTCATAGTTGGCACGGTCATGCGCCACTTCGTCCTTCAACCCTTGTGACAAATCTCTGGCATCCCACCTACGCGCCTCCACGCTCACATACCTACATCCCGCCTACGCGCATCACTGTACCATTCGGCTCATCATTTGGTCCGCCTTTAATTGGTCTTCCTATTGGTCATAAACCATTTAAATATGGTCTGGTTTGTGACAGTGTTGTCTTCTGATTGAGTGACATAAAGGAACTCCGTCCGGAGGCCAGTATTCTCTCTGTGTTCATGCGTTAGCCTTGGGTGGTTGGGTTGGCCGGGAAGTCTCGAACTAGTCCTGCATATTCCGTGGTCAGTTGTTCGTTACCGTTGACTAGCGTTCCCTTAAACGTCGTCTCACTGACCGTTAATTCGTTATCTACCTACGTGCCGTAGGACAAGCGAACCAGCTACAACAAGTAACGTGTACAAACATACCAAACAAGCATTCCTCGATATAAGGTTGACTAGAAGTCAACATCAGTTTTACGCAAAGTATACGCTAACATTTCGCTGCGTGTACGCAAGTGCACATCGTCAGTAACAATATCTGAAAATTAAAGTCAAAGTGTTCGAAAAATGAGTTAGAACTTACGAAGAATCTCATCATGCCAACAAGTTTGGAGGCATTCGTGCCCTAAAGGGTCTGATAGATTGATTAACGCCAAACAGTACCTGCGTACATGTCACGTGACTTAAACCGCGTGACTAGCGGTTTCACTCACAGACTCTAAATCCACCGTCATTTCAAGGAGATAAGATTGGCAGACGTGCAAACGGAAGCCGTCGTGGCATAGCCTGCCAGGGCTTGTTAAACTACAGGCCTCACTATAATTATCAACTTTGTAAGCAAAACTGACGGACTTTCCATAGGTAGGATCTACGCTAGGAAGACAAGGCGAGGTTGAGAAAAAGTAGATAGAACACTAGGCGACAAAACATAAGCCAAGCAGCGACTAAAAGAATAGGACGGACGTCACCTAGGTTAGTACAAGACAAGGGAATTCAGTGGAATCTAACACCACTTTTGGTAACGGCTGTCAACTGTGGGGGTAAACATTCCTTGCTAAACCACCGCAGATCGTTGGTTTGTATGAATACAAAGAGTAGAAATGAATTCGCTTAAGTACGCTCGACGTACCAGTCGTTCAATTGTTGACGACTCATTGAGGGTATGGTGATGACATTACGTTGGAATGGTAAACACGCTAGCAACATCAGCCACTGCGGAATCACACGGATACATCACTGTGAACTAAGAGGTCTACAATTCCCCCTGCGTACCGCACTTTTCAGGTTGAGACGTGAAGATGTCACATGAAATTTCTTAGGGCGTCCACCCGAAGTACACGTCCACAGACAGTCCGTATTTCAGTGACCATGTGCCGTAGGATTAATAATACTACGTTAAATACGCGCATGATTAAGACCCAAACAGATATTGGCGACATATATGCACATACACAATATTTGTTTGAGCTCGCTGCCATGGTGAACACCATGACAATCAGGTTGTTTACCGAGGGTGTGCACAGCTTTTATAAAGGTCACCACGAAGTGTAATAACAGATTATAACAAACTGCGTTAACCACTAGAAACGCCATGATAGAGTATGCATGCGTAGCAGATTCGATGAAGCTGGTTGTCTTTTTTGTTTTAATTGTACACATCACGTAGTTTTGAGTTGTTAGCTGTTCAACCCACTTCGGAATATGCCCACTTGCCAGTGGACGTAATAGTCTTTCACTTCCGTCTTTACAGATGGCCCTACACTTAAATCCGACTTGGTATATGTTTTGAGTTGGTTCGACATAAAAATCTGCCTTTATCGAAAGTGCTGTGGTTGTTCCTGTGATGCAAATGCGGGTCTATACAATCGTGTGACATGTGGGTTGTAGAACACAAATGAACATTTCAAAAAGTGTAAGCCGAAGTTATCTACCCCGAGGAGATGTAGCCAGCAGGTGCACTAAGTTGTAGCTCACTTGCGGCATAACATTTCGAGCAAAAATAGAGTACATCTCCACGTATGTGGGAGAGAATGTGACGTCCCCAAGACTAAATACTGTTGTATCTAAAAGGCAGTTGGTAGAGTGGTCGGTAATATATTAGCCAGTAGGTTAGTCGCAGATAACCGTCACACGCAAGCGTAAACGTAAAGTGAAAGCAATAACATGAATCAGCACGCACATCGAACGTGTGATCACGACTGTTCAGTAGGAAAAACGTACAGATGCGACGAGGCGAGCAATTTGTGAACGCCGGGGAGCACAGCACACACATGGTTGGCAGTATCCGTTTCGGATTAGCCTGTCACAGTGACCGAAGCCGAGAGAGGCCTGCGCTTAATCATCACCGCAAGTGGCTTGCGTTGTACCACATGTTTGAATGAAGGCTTTATGTCCAACCAGCTAATGCTGGTTAACCAATTAATAGGCTAGCTCAAAATTTAAACCCCTATATCTCTCAGGAATTAATCAGAAAGAGACTCCAATGGTAAGATCTGAACTGGGAAGAAAAAGATTGAAAATGTAATAAGAAAGGTTATTCAACGTACGGGTACATGCTAGTGCGCTCTAGACAGAATGGGAGGAAGAACGAAATTCAAGGTTGGACAAAACATTCATCATACAGTACACCAACACAGCTGAGGAAAAGGGAAGATAGACAGACACCCGGGTTTTTGAAAGGGGGAGCGGGTGAGCTGCCAAACGACGGTAGTCGTTGGTTGATGCAAACAAGGAAAAATGGATAAAACTGACATAACTTACTTGGGCTTAACGTACTCGTTGTCTCTTGGCCGATAGTGTACTTAGTACGTAGGTGACCTGCTAACCAGAGGCGGCCAACGCATTCGCGAATGCACATATCGCAAGGCCGTGTAGTCGTGTTACCACGGCCTATGGCACTGATAGTCACCTTACGAACCGCGCGCTTCCGTTCTCGGCCGCGTAAAAACTGTTCAATGAACTTGCGGACGACCGTCCAGATCATATTTCTACAGGACATCCGGTTTAACGCCAATTCTTCCAGCAGCGCAGTTGAAAGAACTGCTACTGAAGTATGCCCATAATTTACAGTTTATTTTTCAATGGTGACATCCACAGACAAACTGCTGATATCTGTAACTCAAAATATGAAGGCAGTTTAAACATCACTTAAGATTCAAGGGGTTGGTAGAAAGCCCATTTTCATGCGATTGTCATACAAAGGATATACGATGACCTAACCATTGATACGTCGGCTTACTGGTTTCCTCGAGAGAACGTACAATATAGCCACGCCGATAATTGCATTAACCAGTTCGCCGCTGATCACTCCAAATCTGAAGGATAAAGTGCCGGCCCATAACTCATCTGTGATGACCTACTCGTTCGCTTGCGATCGTTTAGCAAACTACGTGAGTCGTACAACTCACGAAAACGTTTACAACCCAATTCAGTGGCCAACATAACTAGATTTCACGAGTTTGACTGACTGAACACTAATGATCACCATCCCTCACCCCACGGACATATTACCCCCAGCAAACCCATATAAATGTGTTGTATTTAACCTGATGATGAAGCACTGAAAACAAGCTTGTTTGCTACGCGCTTTTCCTCATGACTAAACTGGGCATATTCACGAAACTCAGCAATTGTTTAGAAGAATTGGAAAACTATCCAGCGTGGATCGGGACAGGTCAAAGAAAGTCAATCACGAGTGCCACTGTAAGTCCCCTGGCTGACAGCGATCATCAGGTCAACACAGATCGATCGCTCACCGTTACCTGTAGGGCTCCACGGAGCCGGTCAAAACTCGTTCGCCAGCAAACGTTGGCCACTATAGAGGCCATTACCATTCGGTTACGTAACCCAACCTTTTATGGACAGAAAAACCTCATTCAATCGCTCCAACTGCTTCGACCGTCAGCTGACTCGCCTGATCGATGCGTGGGTAGTTAACACCCAATTGGCGTTCACAAACGCAAGAGTGAGATTGAATTTTGGCGAAGATCAAGCTTCGCATGTAACCGTTTTCAGTTTCATTGTGTTTCATACCTGTAACAGCCTGATGAGATTTTATCGAAAACATGTTTGCTACACTTCGTGTTCTATGACTCAATCGGAATTTCCGAAGTAACTATATGACTGCAGAATACGCAGGAGAGCCGGCGGCAAACTGGACACAGGCGTGCACAGAAAGGACACCCATTCTAATCGGTACCTTTGCTTTAGCTCAGAACACCCCTTGTGCACTAAAAAAGCAGTCGCATCCAGTTTATTTCAGAGGGCCTTGTTGTTAACCAGTTCCGAGGACGAGCTCTCGAAAGAATACAAGATTGTGAAGTCGACACTTAAAGCTAACGGTTACTGTGACAGGATTCTACGGCCAACTCAGGAGGCACATCACAACAAGATCAACGAGCACAGGAACTGGCTATCGACCATTGTTATTCCGTACAGAAGGAATACATCGGAAGATCTTAGACGGGTCCTCAACCAGTACAATATCAGAGTGGCATTTAAAACCACAAACACGTTAAGGAATAAGTTAGTCCACTTGAAAGACAAACGAACAGTTCTGGAGCAGTCAAATTGCGTTTATCGAATTAAATGTAAAGATTGTCAAGCCTCGTATATTGGACAGACTGCCCGGCAACTTGAAATACGCACTAAAGAACATGTAAGGTGTAGTAAGAAGCCCCCTACCGACGCTGAGCAACTCCGGAAATTAGAACACGATTCAGCCATTGCTGCACACGCGATCCTCAACCAACACCAAGTTGACTTCGACCATCCGACTGTACTAAAAAGTGGTTTTCGTAACCACAAAGAACGTCTAATGGCAGAAACCTTGCTGATCGCTAGTACACCACAAGTGGTGAATCGCTCCGATGGCCTGGAACTGCCAGTTGTTTGGCACGATTTACTGGGTGAAAAACAGTGACACCACGGCCGAAAAAGGTGTGCGGATCCCTGTCACCCATCCCATCCCAACAGTCCAGATTGATCGTGCACATGCACACACAGCATGCACTAACTATCCAGCCTTGTTTGCGTCTGGGCTCGTCACGTGTGACCTCAGATGAACCGTGAACCCATGCATTCTATTGGTAGATTGTCCACACACCGCGTGTTAAACACACATACACGTGCGAGGTGATGACTACCTCATTTGAAGCTTGTACAATGTGAATTTTCTGATTTAAATCGCTTGATAAAGGCTCTCCGAGAGGGTCGAAACGTTGCGAAACCGATAACTCTTTGGTTTTTAACTCGTTGTGGCTTAACCAAGAATTTACTTGATAATGAACGTCAGCACAACGCACAATATATTTTCGCATATCCGTTCTGTGTACGGTTCGGATGTACTAACTATATGAGTGCAAAAAACAATTAACAAAACGAAAGCAGATCAACAGGAGTAATCAAAAAAGGGACGACAGTCTGATAACCAAAAGAATAGCCGTTCACGCAGAGTGTAGTGAAAGAATAGAATCTCATGAATAAGTGGTAGGGCTAGCTGACATAAATGATGCGCGGGTGCGAGCATCCAGGGAACAATTGGTGTTTATGAAGAAGTTGTCTAACTCACTTGCAAGTAACAGGAATATTACATTTATTGAAAATTAAGCAGGCAACAATCAGTTGGCTTGCGGTATCAGAACCATTACATGATAAACAACAGGGAATCAAGGACAGTAATGTTGAACACCACTTTCCAAGAAGCAGCGGTGAAGCTGTTTTGACGGAAAAAAGAAACTGGAACTACAATAAGCGCTTAGTGTTTATACGGTTCAATGAAGAAAATTCGTTTCATATGCACTTTTCATTCAAGAGCGAGCACAAACGCCAATACAATTTTGCCACTGCACTCACGCATTTGACCGAACAAAATCCCACCATCAGAAAACACCGGTATGATCGAAGGCGAACATTTCAGAACTTGTGACTTTCGCATGCTACTGAAGTGCACGTCCGGTGGATATCGCTCTAGCAACGCAGCTACATATTTCGATTTCTATTCTACTGATCCGTAACAATATCACTTTTGAGCTGCACAAAGCAACCGAAGCGTAAACTGGCGACCTGGTGGATATAATTAAGGACAAGGTCAGCTAATACAAAAACTTTAACGAGCACTTTTGGAAAAGTTCAAGTGCGTGGATGGAAAGCATCAGGAGAAAGAGTTGGGAGAGGAAAACGCTAAAGAAGGAAGAAGTTGCTTTTGGAATGCAGTTGATGATACCCCTAAATAACAAAACCAGTCTGCGAAGAGGCAAAACTGTGGAGCTAATCAGATACGAGAAATCGTGAAAAAAACAGACAACTCTGGATAAGGGGAATAAGCGGTCATGCTATCCGTAGCACAGTGTAATGTGGTTTGTCACAAAGGAGTGACAGCCTCCGAGCGGCCGGGATACTACGAATGATATACTGCTAGGAGTGGAAACTGAAAAGACTTGGTTAAATCCAGCTGAACCGCTACAAAAGAAACACATGCTCGATGATTTGCAGTCACTTTGTTGTCTACAGACTTTGGCTTGACGGTAGGTGTCACATATTAATGAGAAGTAATGCTATCAAAACGCACCTGTAGACAGCTCACAGCTGGGTAGATCATTAAGATTCCATCTCTCGAATGACACGTCTAACAAGTAAAACCGTAGTTCACGAATAAAAACGAAGACAAGTGCAACTTCGAACTATAAGCGTTTCGTGTCCACAGAACTAAAAATTAACCTAACATTCGTTCTTCAATAAAGCTGAGATTATCTAACCGTTAATCGCTAAACCCAAAATAACAGTCACCTTGATTTTTCACAATACAGCCTGAGGCTGAAATTACACAGGCGTCTCCCGGAGTCATAACCTAGCCATTCAATTAGTGCGGAAAAGCACACCCGATTTTTAATATATGCAACCTGAAATAAGAGTGGGTTGAAAATTTAATTCGCATCAGACAGAGAAAATTGTAACATTCCCAGTGAAACCACAGAACCTCAAGGTGAACCAAGAAGGGAGGAGAACGCAATGAAGCTAAATTGGAGTGTACGCTCAATTTCCAGCATTCGGATGTTTGCATATCACTTCATGGTGGTAAGCGAAACGTCGTTATCACTAACTGCAAAAGATTCGCGGAAATCGCGAAAGTTTCAATGCAACCACATCAGAATCGAATGTATGAGGCGGAATAAAAGACAGACGACCACTAAAACACCGACAACCTATAAAAAACAACAACGAAACGAAAAATTCGAAATAAAGCCAATTCGGTTGAAAGCTAGTTAACGGAAGCAATGCGGAAAAAACAAGGGATAGAAAAATACCCGGGGCAATAAAATCTGCTCAGCGTATTTATCAAGAAGGAAAGTCCTGCACAGAGCGCACGGTGTTACGAAAATGTTCAAACCGTTGTGAGCCAGTATCCTCATCCTCGTTGGTTGAACTCGACGTCTCTGTCAAACACTCAGCACAGTTACAACAGCTGCTCATCGATCCAGAACTGTCTTCACTCAAACAAGTGTCCGACTCAGAAAGCGAAGACGAGTTTGACAGTAGCAGCAAGTGTGAATCAGGTTCGACGGAAGAGAGGCGAGCTTTCTTTACTGTTGGAGCTTGATTATCGGGTTGGAACAAAGCAGTACTGGATGAGGCTGGCAGAACGGCTGTCGCATATGGTTTCACGTTGGAGGCTGGAGGAGCCAAGGTCACTGCTGCAGATGCGGTTGGGGTCGTCCGCCTCTGGACTTGAGGTGAAGAATGAATCCGTTTCACCAACCGTTTAGCACGTCGGAGTGGCTTCGGAGGCGGGTCATCCGGTTGGGACAAGTAGTCGCGTAAATATTCGAACGGAATGTACTGTAACATGCAGAATAAGGGCAAAGGAAAAGCCGTACTGGTACAGACGCACCAAAGGAACTGCTTTTTAACGGCAATATATATGAAGGAAGCAGAAACGTCGCTAAAGTTGACCAGAGTACTAAGATGTTCTAGTATCACAATGTGTGTTTAAAAGATACATATCAGTTTATGCGGTTGAATTAACAGAAGCGACTACTACAAGTAGGGTTCACACGTGGATTAAACTGGATGAAAAAAGCTCTCTAAAAAAGGTTTGACTATAACAAAATAAATTAGAAACTTCTGAATGAATGCGAACAGAGAGCGGGACCGTCGGATACGAATATGATGAAATCTACCATAGGAATTGTACGGCAAAATGGAAAAACACAGAGATGGGGTTGGGAAATTGGTAAGAAAGAACCGAACAAATTATGTAATTAAAAAATAGGTCAGGGGTCGCACCCTTGTACAGCAGAGCGCAGCGTCCTGCTAACTGAACGGAATCAGATTACTGCCAAGATATTTTTCTTAAAATGCTGAAAATACGCCGTGCTGAAAGAAAACAAATATGAGCCACCCTAGTCAGGCAACAGCGGAATGCTGCATGCGGAGAAGCGCGAACAGCTTTGCAGCAACCAACCTGAATGTAACCGGATATGTCACATGGTAGCAAACGCACCGTGGTACTAAAACCAGAAAATCCAATGTGCGCATTGCACAATGGAAGATGTCATGATTGTCCCCTTTACTCCAACCGACAACCTCCTGTCCGGACCTCCCAATGAAAGTAAGGTGAGTAATTCCACTTAACAACCTAAGCAAGATTTTAGCAACCGATGAATAATAGGATATTGTTACTGTTACAAACCAAAATCCGGTAGGATTTGATTATGGTTTTTTAGTGGGAGCATCGACCGTTATGACGGATACCGTGATCTTTATCGAGACGATCCGGGAACTTGTGTTATTCACAAGTAGTTGTGTCGGAACGTTTATACGTGTTCATTCGGGTGCACGCTGGCACATGGATCGCAGTTCAGCCCATCGGTGAGATAGGGACAATGACAAGGGCTGAAAGAAACGCTGACAGCTATGTTCAATGAAAGCCGGTTGACTGCGTTGATGAGGGCGGAAGCGCGATTCAACGCTAGTGGACCACAGGTGATAACAATCGAGGTCAACGAGTACTCAACAGTGATAACAAATCACCAAACGATGAGGTGACGGGAAGTCAACCAAAAAATTGATGACCACATCTGGTAGTGAACGACATCCAGTTGCCCATGAAAAAGCCTGAAATCAGTGACCGAGTGCGATATTTTTCACCGTTTCATGAAATGGGCAACACAATAACGACGGCTAGACTACAATAGTTAAATTACTAATAATATGCTGAATAAGTAGAAGTTGGAATCTGGGGACAATCGAGTAATAGAGACGCTGATGTAAATGGTTAGATAGCGGATGAGGGTTCACCGCATGGCGATCCGAAAATAAAACCCGCGTCTCACTAAGTATGAGACTGCGAACATCGCTCTTATGTAAAGCTGGGAAATATGTGAGAAATATTGAGTTCAAAAAAAAGTGAAAAGTGGACTGTGTTGCGGCGCACTCGTCCAAAACACGAGACAGTTAGGGAGTTCAAGAGGTTAAGGTGGCGGTTGATTTGTTACAAGACGTATGTATGCACATCGACGAAGAGAAAAACACTGTCAAAAAAAACTAAAACAGAGGCAGTCTCACCGGATGCTAACACTAGAACAGCTGGAGAACTCCCGTCCTGAGCTGGTAAGTATAAGCAAACACGAAGACACTCCAATCGGGCTCATAACACAAACACAGGTTTGTGTGACAATTGAAGTAGCTTCACTTTTACAAACATAAACTAGACACCATTCCGATTCGATAGCAGCTTACGAAATCACAGACTCCTTAGCCAGCACTTTTTGAAGAGATTAGATCCGAGTTTTGTTCACTTCAGGGCCTGTCAGTAATACATATCTTTGTTGCGATGGCAACCTGAACTCCGGTCCATGCTGACATGGGCAACCAATTCGACTATTGCGTCACCAACCTCACATTAAGCCCAGTCGAACTGTCATATCCAAAAGCGCACCGCATCCGTCACTGTCCAATCAGCTTGAGGAGGTAGTGACTGTCCTGTTATCTCTGGTCGATGAGCTCATCAGCACAGCTCCTTAGTCAAACTGAAATCGTACAATTTGTTAAACTTGTTGAACGACGGTTTGACAAATCAAAACAGTAGGTTGTGGAGAACTGAACCATTTTGTGCGCTCTCGTCAATCACAAAGTAACATTTACTTTAAATCCAGATTTGAATCCAGTAGACCGATGTCAAAATGATCGATTGGGATATCAAAGACCCCTTGCACAAGTAACCCTACCACAACGAACTCAACGTCACTATCAGATGTATTTTTAAAACGGAGTGGTGGGTGGTGGCGGCCAATAGCACTTTACAACTTCAATAAACTTTTTTAAATGCGAGTTCATTTTGAACCTAAATTCTGATCGTTCTCATTTTTTGTGGTAGACGTGAACGAAGGAATTTATCAAGTCACTTTACAACTTGTCTTCCGATCTCTCTTTAAGTTCACTACTGATGAGTAGTTGAGACTTACTGGCATAAAGTGGCCAAAAGTCAGTGAGCAAGACCTGAATTTCAATTTATAATAAACACATCCTATATTGTTCCCCGGTGTTTCTGCCTACATCATATTTACTGAGTGGTCCACACTAACTGGTGACATGGAGGTCCTTGTCCGCAATATGAGAGTATAAATTTTCATTTGGGAGCAAGCGTGATGACAAAACCATAGTTCGAATAGGTCAGAACATAAAATGAATGAATGAAAATAAAATGAACACAACATTAATAAAATTGACAAGATGAATGACACCTGGAGGAAGTTGTAAACCTTAAATGTATGTGTAATGTACAAAGTGATACGCATACATTCGGCTTTTTACAAGACAAGTATCGTGCAATCAGTGGCTTCAGTTTGACATCGACAGGCCTGACGCTTTTACGGTCTCCCAGATACAAATAATTAGCCCATCGAAGCCAACTGAAAAGAAAGATTTTTAGAGAGAAATCGATGCCAGCAAAGCTCGAAAACCAAGCCGATGAGAAAATTGCTCCAGTATTTGTGACTTGACGTGTGGAATTCGGTTAAGTGTAGACAGCGGAAAGTATATGTCCGATTTACATCACAATATAAACTAATCTCCAGGTCAATTCAAATCGGACAAAGGCACAAACAAACCACGTTGCACTTTCAGACAGCCATACCGGTTGGGTCGAAGCGTATCCACAAAGTTTACGAGTTTTTCAAACTTCTCGACAAGCAAAAGATATGGAAATAAGCAGTCAGCCGTTAAATGGCACCTGTGTAAGAAAGCTTCTCTCCAGTAAAGAAACAACTACATCTACGTGGTCATTGGAAGAATATAAACACTACAAGTAAGTAGTAAACATATTTGGTGTTGTGAGAGACAACCAGTTAGAACACAACGTCGCAGTTATTCAGTAACTTGCTCACAGTTGTGACTTCCCATCACAACACGGCAACATAAATAGGATTGTACACGACCCGATCACTAGTGGACTGGGACAGAGATTCGAACGGAAGGGTCAACCTGTTAATTCCACCTGAGGTGTACACTTCACTTGTTTGCACGCCGGATAAATGTAATCACCACTGTAACTCAGGGACACGTCATCAGCAAAATAATCAGACTGAACAACTTCGACAAAGGTTTCTGAAACGTGGCGAATCACAAAACCATGAAAGGTACCAGAGAATACTGAAACAAGATAACAAAAGAATAACGTGAAAAGCGAGACTATCCGCTGAAAGAACGCTCCTGAAAAGTGATCAAACTAAACGGCTGGCTGTTTCAACGTTCAGGATCTCATTCGGGCGTATGTCAATGAACTGCAAATCATAAGTGGATTTGTGAGCGTACAGTTACTAGTCGTTGGAGCTCATGAGACTCGATAAGCGAACTTTCGGCTAGATGTAGATGTATGGATCACATATTGATAACGCATACGAAACACCAAATAAGATAAAAACACTGACCGCATTACTTACTTGCCCATGTGCGTGACTGTGTACGTCTCGTACTTTTTCAAAAAAGTCGTAGGAATAATTTGCCGCACCTTCCGCCGTACCAAGTTCGTACACCTTGGTAACAGTTAGCTTCATAAACTTGTGCATTTCCGTTAACTTGTCGGCAACTGTGCGAAAATGCTGCCAAGAGTTGAGTCCACCCCGGTTATCTGTGATTTCCAACGGTCAACGTCAGATAAAATATCACCTTTATAGAGCTGAATAACAGACTCAATTACTCCATGATACATGTCCCGAATCGTTTCAGACCGAATATGCATCTCCAACTGGCGACGTTTTGTATTTATCGTCTTCTTTTTGAATAGTTCCTCCCTAATATTTCTCCAACCTTATCAGGTAAGATTACAGTATTACAAGAGCTCACCATCGTCCATTAGCAACTTGAATACGGAGAGCAATGTAGTTAATCGCAGAAAAATAGACAGCTGTGCGTAACGAGAGATTTGGACTGAAACCACAAAAACGTTGTATTAGAGAGAATGATGGCGCTCACACTTACACCAGTCAAACGGATGAAGCCGAATGCTGAAGAGATCAAGTCGAGCTCAAGTTTTTGGTTGTACCCAGTGAAAAGACCAGAGTCGACCACTTTACGTGAGACAATGCATCCAATGCAACAACGGTACATAAGAAAACATCTTGCTACGTTGAGTAAAACGTTTGTTCGTTCGTTTTTTTACGGTGCGCCTTCAGTTTTAATCATCATGCTGTAATACATATGATCTATACGCTGCTTTGAAAGGACTCATAATGTTGTTGACGGTAAATATATGAGTTACCCGCCAATGCATAAGCTCCAATACGATAACAAGCCAATTCATAGGAGCATCCTAATTTGGCAGCTCTTTTGAAAACTCTCCTCGTAATACGGTTGCCCTCGAGTGCGAGAATTCACTTTGGAGGAACACATCGAAAGTAACCAATTTCATCGCAGCCAAGAACGTTATAAACAGCAGCCCACGCGACAGTTGTAATGACTTTGGGGCTACAATCGTTCTTAGCATTTCCAGTGATTCGTTTGCTACATCGAGAACCGATGTTACCGTGCGCGCGAGACTTCGAAAGCTGGCGGTTAGTAACAGTAGATATTGAGGCCCACAGTCGTGGTGTAATCACACCAAACTTTTCTTTAAGCACACACTCCGAAACGGCGGACTTTCTACGCATGTAACTTGAGCAGTCACTTGTTGATTTAACCACTTACGTCGTAGAATACGCAGTCCTTGCATAACTTGCATTCTTTCAGCAGAAGCACTTTCAGCCCAGAGCGTTTCAGCTTCACCTCATTTATTCGAAGTACTTAACATCGGCCCTGTGAGCAAGATGCTGATGATTCGGATATGTCGAGTTTTGGCCTGTTATGAAGGTTGAGACAAGCTACCCAAGACAAAAATGTGTCCTTCGGCAATCTGTTTATGGGGGTTCCGCTTAGCGTGAGATATCAGTATGTTGTGAGTTGGTAACTTCTGGAAGAGTAAGTGAATGGACTGAGTGTATCAGAGTAGCAGGCGACAGCAGTTGCACGCATTTGACTTCGCGTGAGCATTGAGTCCACAATACTGACAAGTTATCAGATAAAGGGTCACTATCGTTAACACTTTCAACATTCAACTGTGCCAATTGACATTCCGGCCCGGGCAGCCAATGGTTCTAACAATGGTCTATGAAGAGGTGAAGTAATGAATAAACACAAGCGTACAGAGGAATGTGAAGAGCTTTAAGAGAAAAGGGGCCAACATTATTGTGGATGCAAGATCTCCACTGAATGCGACATACTGCCATCTCAGAAAGCATCTCCAAACAGCGGTCCGGATCATCGTGAACTCCCCAATCAAGTAGAAGGCATCTATCAACCTTGCTCAGCAGGATGATCGAGGCTTTCACAGTCCATGGCCGCGTCATCGCCTGGCCGACTTGCAATCTTGTCAAACCATCAGTAGCCAAACTAAACCATGAACGGTCAGACGCATGCCCCATCGGCACACGGAGTATGTGGCCTAACCGGTGAAGATCGTGCACTTTGATTAATGCAGTTATCGGTCGCAAACCTGCATATTTCACAAATACGCGCCGATGGATTGTCGGCTTACTCACACATTAGCTATCTTGTAGAAACAGTGATCGAGTACCGAGAGATTGCGTGCGTATTCCACACGGATTGATCGAGCGTTTTTGAATAGAATGTTACCCTTATCATGACCTCTGGTCTGGATTACAAGAACAGAAACTTAGTAGTGACATCTATACCTCAGCTACGAACCGATGGTCATCATCACACCGTGATTTGTTGTTGATATTTTACCTACAGTGGCAACAGTAGCATTGTATTTGACCACTTGTGCCTGCGTTCAATCGCCCGTATCGGGTGACACCGGTGAGAAAGCAGCGAAGAGGTTAAGAAGCGGGTATTTGGCAGTGATTTTCAAACGAGTTCTTTTATTCACTCCCTACATCTGCACAGATTTAGATGGTTAGGTCATGCACTGAGGATGCCAATCAGTCGTCTGCCACACCGAGCATTCATTGCCAACGCTGCGGCCGACTGGCGCGAGGTATGAGGTGGACAGCTGATGACATGGCGTGGAGAAATGAAATCGTTCGCGAAGGGGTTGGTCACTGTAGATCGGGTTCGTCTCCGCGACCGGGGAAATCGTGATTCACAAAATCGATAGATGGAGGAGTTAGGTGAGACCGCGGCAACCGAGGTCTGTGGTGTGAATGTTGTCGATGTTTGGCCGAGCTATCTGTAAGGTGAGTACATTTAATTGCGCGGGACAGTGAAAGCCGTAAAGAAGCTGCTCTGCTGATGACGCCACACTTTCACCCACAGTTTGTTTGTTTGTTTGCAAGGTGTAGGCACGTTGATGCTGAATGTTTGAATANCTGCTCTGCTGATGACGCCACACTTTCACCCACAGTTTGTTTGTTTGTTTGCAAGGTGTAGGCACGTTGATGCTGAATGTTTGAATATGGACTAAGTTATCTTTTAGTAGTTAGGTTCTTTCTCCCCCTTTCTTTTTTCTTCTCTCTTCCTATACAGAGTTAGCTTCTTCACTTTTTCGTGGTTGTGTGGCAGTCAACCATCAGCATGAACTGCTGATGTACTGCCGCCTATGATGATGATGATGATGATGGTGGTGGTGGAAGATTAAATGTTTATCAGCCACCTGCTAGCTACTGCCAAACAAGAGAACGGTCAGTTGCTTGATCAGTTTACTAGGCACCTCGCTCTCGTGGTCTACTGCTCAGCAGTATCGTGATGACACCGTCCGACACGCTTTATCATTGGAATTTCATTTACTTAGCTAAGGTAAAGACTTCCAGCGCAAAAGTCACTGAGGTTTTAAACGACCTTCGATTAAGCTAAATCACGTGAAATGGCCGGAAAACGATTTCTGTACTATCATGCTTCACGGAATCCGTCGAGCTCGGCACATACTGCTAACAGACAAAATATCCTAAATTCAAAAGAAACCGATTAAACAGCCATCACCATACTGAGCGCTAGGTATCTGTTGTGGATATGGCAAACATCCGCGTGACAAAAGCCCTGCAAGAGACGCTACATGCTTCGGATGTGGTGAAAAGGACAATTTCGGAAAAGTTTACTATCAAGTCGTCCTGAGAAGTTTGTTGCCTCCAGCATCAGCCCCCTCGATCTCTGATCTTAGGACGGCCGCGGCCCCGAGTGCTTTTCTCAATCACTTGTTCCGCTGAAATTCAATGGAGTTGACTGCATGACCCAGGTGAACATTGACAGTTCAGAGAGCTGTCCCGACTGACGTTGTTCAAAGAGATAGGTGGAAAGCCTGTAAATCTCGTTGCCGGATAACGATAGCTTACATCTTCATAACCAGTGTTACCCAAAGGCGTTGCTTCATCTTCATGACCCGTCGAGTCACAGTATCATCGAATCAAGCTGTCAATACTGAAGAACCTGCGTATGCATGTTCTTTTGGGACTTCCTTGGGGTCCAAAACAGCTCGATACTATCTTCTGTGGTAATAAGCCATCATTCGCCTTCTCTACTGTGTCGCCCGCACAGTCTGAGTTACCGCCACTTTGCATACCCCTTCGGGAAGTTGGTGGCCCACTGTGACCAAATCCCGACGACATGGTTTTGAGGGCAAGTTCATAGGCGAGGAAGTAGGTCTACTCCTTCCAGACGGAGAAACGATACATCGAACCCGTCATGACGTGCTCAAGTATTAATCGTCTTCAACGGCAGACAAAAAGAAGATGGTTGTGAGCTACAGTCCAGCTACAAACAAACTCACTCTGCTTGATGCCTACCCTATTCTTAAGGTAGATGAACTGCTTGAGGTAGTAAAGTATAATACGTTTAGTACCCCGAATCCGAAGGGCACGCGTCATCAAATCCCTATCACAGAAAGTCGAAGACCTCCTACAGCATTTAAAACTTGCGGTCGCCTCTACTGGTTCTGCCATCTACCTGTCGGTGTGACTAACGGGGTGGACTGCTTTCGGAGAAAGATGGACCACCTCATAGAAAACAATATCTGGACAGATGTTGGGATAATGTCACAATTAACCCAAAAGTGTTGTTTCGTCTTCTTCACCACTGTATGAGCCTCCACACTGTATGAGCCTTCGCTTGAACGATATAAATACGGTGGAGTTTTTCAGTGTATTTTGAACATGTTTGGTTGAGATCAAATATACTCTTGGCTGAAGGTTCCCTGTCTTCCTGTCTTCTTCATTTGCGCTAGTTCGTGCGTCGTCGTATAGTCCGTGATGAGGCAGATCGTTAGTGCAACCGTCGTATCTGAGCCGGGTTATCGTGGACGCTGAGCGTTAGTGATTTTGTATCAATTGTCCATCCACGCGGTTCATAACAGTTTTGGCGACGGAGGTTTTCGGATTCATCGCCTCATCATGTCCTCTGATCCCGAATTGAAGCAAATGATGCAGGCGCAAATACGATTGATGGATCTCATCACTATACTGTTTGTCACAATGGGGTCATCTACGCCTTCCGTTGATCCGCCGCCCGTGGATCACATGGCCAGGAATATCCATGAGTTTCTATATGATCCTGATGCCGGTGTATCATTCGAGTCGTGGTACAAGCGGTACAAAGACGTTTTCACAGTCGAGTTGGCCAATCGAGACGACGAGACCAAGGTGCGCCTGCTTCTCCGGAAACTTGGTCCGGCGGAGCACGTCCGTTATTCGAACTACATTCTCCCTGCCGAGCCGCGAATGCTGAGCTTCGCCGATACTGTGGAAAAACTGAAGAAGATATTCGGGGATATCCGTTCTCTACTCAACGCCAGGTTTCAATGTCTCCAACTGGTCAAACGTGACAATGACGATTTTGTCACATACGCTGGTTTGGTCAATCGTGAATGCGGTTGGTTCAAACTCGGTTCACTCACTGAAGACCAATTCCGATGCTTGGTATTCATCTGTGGTCTCCAAGCTCCCAGCTACGCTGATCTTCGAACGCGGCTCCTGACCATGATCGATCAGCAACCCGAGACGAAAGTGGAGAAGATGGTCGACGAACGTGGTCGACTGATCAGCCTGAAACGTAACTCCACGATGATCCAGAACCCGCACCGAGCCCCTCGTTCGGTGCACATGGTTTCCAAGCACCATTCTCCTACGATAACCGGTCAAGCCAGCCACCACAAGCCTCCATCTGCTTGTCGTTACTCTGGTGCGTGGCAATTCCGCAGGTTTTGCACCTTCCGGCAACATCGCTGCCAGAAATGCCACATGGTCGGGCACAAAGATGGGTTCTGCCCGAAACGATTGGCGGCCCAGGGCAAGCCTGCCTCGGACCCAAGATTCAAGCACCATGGCAAACCGGTTGGCAGATCATCCAGTCTGCTGGCCACTTTCAAAGTCCATGTCGCGGAGAATCGCAAGTTCGTGGCGGTCGTCCGGTTCGACATCACGATCATCGCCGGGGCTCTCTGGCGAAAACTGGGCAGCCCTCCTGTCCATCGATCATCCCAAACCGCCACGAGTGCTTGTGGTGGTACCGTGCACCTGACTGGCCAGCTGCATTGTTCGGTATCATTCCGAGCAGCAACTATCAACGGGACGTGTTACGTTTCCGACTGACCTGAATCTCTTGGGTCTTGACTGGATCGAACAACCTGGCCTCCTGGATCTTCCCATCCGGTCAATCTGTAACCACGTGCGGACCGTTGACACGCATGGCAATCTGTCCGACCACATCCCTCACCAGTTCGTTCCGGTATTCCAAAATGGTCTTGGTCAGTGCACCTGCACTCAGGCCACATTGCACCTTCGTCAGGGGAGCCAACCGGTCTTCCGACCCAAACGGCCAGTACCATATGCAGCCCTTCCACTGGTCGATCAGGCACTGCAACGTTTGGAACAACTTGGTGTTCTGAACCCGGTCGCGTACTTTGCATGTGCCGCACCGATTGTTGTGGTGAAGAAGTCCAATGGGTCCATCCGGATCTGCGCAGATTTTTCCACTGGGCTCAATGCGAGCTGTCATCCGCTTCCCGTTCCCGAGGACCTGTTCACAATGCTCAATGGCGGCACATGCTTCGCCAAACTAGACTTGGCGGAAGTATATTTCCAAATCGAGGTCGCACCGGAATCCCGTGAACTGGTCACGATCAACACCCACAGAGGTCTCTTCCAATATACCAGGCTCCCATTCGGCGTGAAGACGGCATCCGCCATCTTCCAGCAGATTATCGATGCTATGATCTCTGGTCTACCGGGTACAGTTGCATACCTGGATGATATTATCCTGATGGGTCGCTCAACTGAAGAACTCCACAGTCGCATCGTGGCTGTGCTCCAGAGCATCCTGGACTACGGGTTTCGACTGAAGTCCGAAAAGTGTCAGTTCTTCCTACCGTCGATAAAGTACCTGGGCTTTGTCTTCGACTCGGCCGGTCACCATCTTGACCCGGAGAACATTCGAGCCATTCAACAGATGCCAGTACCTACTGATGTCGCAACGCCTCGGTCCTTCCTTGGACTCATCAGCTTCTACAGCTCATTCCTGTCAAGTTTACATGATGTTCGGGCCCCGCTAAACCAGCTGCTACAGAAAGAAGCTAGATGGAACTGGTAGGCTGAATGCGAATCGGCTTTTGCAAAACTGAAGACGATGCTCAATCCAGATCTCCTACTGACACACTAAGACCCATCTCTCCCAATCGTTTTGGCCGCGGATGCCTCCAACTATGGGATTGGGGCAGTGGTTTCGCATATCTTCCCGGACGGTTCTGAAAAGGCTGTCGTTCATGCATCCCGTACACTGAGTCCTCCGGAAAAGAACTGTGGACAAATCGAGAAGGAAGCCCTGGCTATCATCTTTGCGGTGAAGAAGTTTCACAAGCTTCTCAATGGTCGGCATTTCTCACTGCTCACCGACCACAAGCCACTCTTGTCCGTGTTCGGTTCGAAGAAAGGGATCCCGGTCTATTCCGCAAACCAACTGCAACGATGGGCAACGATACTACTGAGGTACGACTTTCCGATTGACTATCGCCGCACGGGGGATTTTGGTCAAGCCGATGGTCTGTCACGTCTCATCAGCAATCACCAGGTTCCAGAAGACAATACAGTGATTGCATCCTTGTCATTCGAGAACAATGTACACTGCCAGCTCAACGATGCTATCCGCGGAATTCCAGTCACCGCCGATGACATTCAAAACGCAACCGCAGAGGACCCGGCCATCGTACAAGTTATGGAATACGTTCGATCTCGTTGGCCTAACTTTCCGTTGTCCGGAGAAATCCATCAACTATTCCTTNTAAACAGAAAATCAGCAACTGACTGATGAGTAGTCAGGGATTTGTTTTATTTTCAAGTTGACCATCACTCACATTTGATCGCAGCCTTCGCATTCAGACAGACTTTCCAGTCAGCCTCTTTCGAAAACAAGCACTAGACTTTAGGCGTGTAATTGTTTCAAGAGCTTTTAATGCCCGAACTGGAGGTCGTTCTGATACAAATCACATACACTACCGATCATTTGCTTAAGAAAAAATTTGTGAGTGTAAATACTATGTCGTTAGTGGCTCATTCATAAAACAGTACTGAGCTACGCCAAAATTGAAAAATTCTACAAGCAAGCTTTTGAATTCCCACGTTTGTAATTTGGCTATTGAAATGTGTAGGCGTGTGTATGCACTAAACTAAACTGAACAGTGACAAAAACCGGCCTACTGCGTTATGAAAGTTCAATTAATTGTAACCTACTGGAGTGTTGCTGTTTCCTTGGAACAACCATGCGATTTCTGCGTGGTTAACCATCATGGGTTTCATTCCTGGGGTACAGTTCTTGGTTTTTGGATTTATTGCATTGTTTGGACACCCATGGATTATTTATTCTGTACAGGTGCGACGACCGGAATACATTTACGTGGATCGTACACGACGTTTGTGGGATGAATTCGTCGTGTCATTGGGAATGGGTGAATGATCTCATTGTCTTATCCATGTCTAATGATTAAGCTACACGCAGCAGATCTTACAAGTCTCGAAGTCTAAACGATGGTCTTCAACTAAGATGATTACACAAATATCACCCATTACATTTTATCACCTATATGGAAGGTAATTCGTTATGTGGCATCAACTAAGGTCAAGCTAAATATACGCTGACAATTGGCTAGGTGCAGTAGCCTCCTGCAAGAATGTGGAAATTATCAGGCATTATTGTTCTTATCGCAGATTTCAACAATCGATACTAGGAATTGAGAGAAAACAAATCGTGCGTGACGTAAACCAACCGTTAGTTAACCATTTTACGATATCACCAGTCATGATCCAACAATTCTGGCTAATAGTATGAAACTATTTGTCGTCTTGAAAATTATGCACTTTTTCTGTAGTACTGCAAACAACTGAACAGTAACTGGAAAATAACCGTAGATCGTACGGATATTAGCATTTTGTCAGTTTGTTAACCCCTACCTAATGTCATCACAATAGGCTTGGTGAGGTAAATTATGAAACCGTTAAAGATTGACACGTAAACACAAGTAGAAGCTAGCCTTTTACTAATGTATCAGTCTTTTATAGTATAGCTGAAACGTTATTATAGAAAGTGTTTTGTCTATCTTCTGTATTTTCACTGCCGAAACAGTATTTTTTTGTGAAACAATTGGTTCCCTCGAGCAGTTTGAACAAAGCAGATAGAACATGAAAACTGGTAGATGCAAGCATTTCGTATTGACTCATCATTACCAAACTTACAATAACACGGGTGGGCTTTTTTTTTCAAAAACAATCGATTTGAAGGGTGGAAAATCAATAAGCGAGAGAGGATAAGACATTAAGTCCAGGGAAGGGTCAGGTTCACGAACAGTNCGTTAGTGATTTTGCATCAATTGTCCACCCACGCGGTTCATACCAACGGAGCCCAACCAAACATCCTAAAATCTCAAACGTTTCTCATGTGTGGCCAATAAACACACTTTTAATTAGGCTAAAAGTATCACTGTGTCAAAAGAGATGCAACTACTCGCTTTCCAAGTATCTCATCTGACCCTGTACGGGTTGCCTCACCCGATAGGCATCAAGTGTTAACAAAGAATTGCGCACTGTGCGTACTACCCGCCTTAGATTTCCAAATTTTCTGGCAAAACATTTCTCTTGGTACACAAGATATCCCCGATTCCAGACCTCGTAAAACAAACGCTCGAGGATTTAGAGGAAAATTGCCAAATCATTTCTGATCACCAATAGTCCAGACGTCCAGTAAGTGATCGGAATTGATGCGTCCGACGTCGCGATAGCTGCCACCTTGAACCAGAAAGGTCGGCCTGATTTTTATCTCACAACGCTGACCCCCAACGAGAGAAATCCCTCTGCCGCAAAGAAAAACTAACAAAAATGTAAACATTTCCTCATCAGTAACCAGTCCAAGTAAGTAGCGGAAGAACGATCGGTTGCCCCCATCTTCGACGCTCGACACAAAGAGTAAAAGTGGTCAAATGCAGAGACGGAAGATGGAGCCGTCACTGTACGGTTTACAGACCACGAAGAGACAACACAGCTGCGGACGCGCCCATTCGAAGTTGATGTAGAACCCTGCTCAAAACTGACCTGAATGAACCTCACGAATCCCTTTGTCTTTCTGACGCCTGTTGCACGGTGCGTTTCTTTTGTTTCAGCATTGACCTTTTCCCACTGAAGAAGTGGAGAGCGTAACCTCACGATGCCAATTGTGTTGTGAACTGCACCCTCGATATTTCTCGGATGTTGATGCTAAGTTGAATAAGGCTGTCCAGACTTTCAAGCGCTTGAGTACTGACTTCAAAAGGTCCCTACCTTCCGCAACCGTGAACAAATACCTGCCTACACCGGTTGATGAATACCCACACTCTTCCTTTGTCTACGCCTGACGGGATCTATACGTTCAACCGCCGATCCAATGCTTGCGTCAGCTGTTTGGTACATTCGGTACACCCACACACACATTCGCATTGAGACAATTCTTCCAGGTCACGTGAGCTGCAGTCTTTTCTTCATAAAAAGATGACTGCAACCAGTAGAATGGCTCCGCATAACCTCCACGACACCGTCCCAACTATGGAACACAATCCAACCTGCTCTGAAACCGAAGAAATAACCTAGTGGCCGAGGGGATGATGTCCTCCTTGATGCCTTACATGCGAAAGATACTCCCACGAACATCCGTTTCGTTAAGATCGCATATTAACGTCTGGTACCGCACTCCATTTGTGGTTGTCCACTCCTGGACCGGTAATATTCAAAAAAGAATAATGGATCGCCGAAGTACGATTCTTTGTTGAAGGCAGTCAAATTGCTGCAATGGAGGCCACAATATACACCTGTACAATACGCTAACGCGGATGAATATACAGGATCTATTCGGCAGCTCCAAAAGGAGGAGACATTGTCTCTAATCGACCGGAGAGTAAATTTCACAATACTGTGAACGTCGGTGCCAAACACGAACCCAACACCCTAACTGCGGAAGTGTGAATTGAAGAAGGCAATAGGGCATTGTACATATTTTTGTATTTCCCTTCATTTTTATATACAGTCCACATCAGCAGTCAAACTAAATAATGAACGGTGCAAGAGTCTCATCTTCTTGACGCTCCTGTTCCACCTACATCTGGATTGCCTATAGTGAGCTATTCAGCGACTGCGCTTTGAACTGACTACTCTTGTTTATATTCCCTTGCACAGAGCTAGTCCTCTACAAAGTAGTGAGCTCTTTTATTGACTTTTGTTACATGTATCGCCAAAGTTTTGCTTGTTCTAGTCTTTCTCCTATGGTTCTAATTTTTTTTTGGTATTTTCACTCATTTATTTTCTCTCATCAATATGCTTTCTGGTATTGAATGGAGAACACTGTCATGATTAAACTTCCTGAATTTGGCAGTAGAGACCCTCGGCTGTGGTTCGCACAGATCGAAGTTATTTTTGACCTACGGCGAATCCACTCACCGCGCACCATGTATGATTATGCCGTCCCAAATTTACTTGAAGTTGCGGATGTAATTTATGAGCGTCCAACTGTTATCGAATCGGCCATCACTAACAGGACGAGAGCTTCTGACGAGGATAACCTCCGCAAGCTCCTTTCTGGCGTTGAGTCAAGAGATCGCACCCCCTCACATGGGCATCGTTACATGGCTCATCACGGATTGGCCGTTTTAGAGAAGGGCACATCGTTGGTTAAACTAGCAGAGTTGGCTGACCAGGTGCATCACAATTGTGCTTTTCAGCAAGTAGCCCTGTTACAAGCGTTTTGCGGCTGCGACACCCTCCAACGGCGTGTCTCAAACCTGAAAGAGCTGTTTTCACAAATGTCCTTGCAGCCGCCTACTTCAACAGAACGGCTATCAGACAAGAGGCCACCAGTGCACTCACTCACGTTCACGAAGTAGGTCGCGCACATGACGGTTCAACAGGAGTGTATGTTATTACCACCGTCGGTTTGGTACGCGTGCTCATCGTTTCAATCAGCCTTGTTTCTTTCGGAATGGTCAAACGCAGACAGGAAACGATCAAGCCATTCACTAATGGCAACAGCTACTACTGATCCCTACCTATTTCGCCTGTTCTATGTATTCGACCGTCCGACGTCCCCTAACCCACTCATTAATAACAACACCGAGGTAAGTGTTATTCTATCCGCTGGTGACAAACACAACCCCGAACTGGTGTCTTATACCCTCCGGACCGCTAACAGCAATGCAGCACAGACCTACGGTGAGAAATTACTCATTCTCAACCTTGGTCTCCGTCGACAGTTCCACTGGACTTTTACCGTTGCATATGTAAAACACCCGATTCTTGGCATTGATTTTCTCGCTGTCTTTCGAAATGTGGAAGATATAAGGGGTCGGAAACTGCTGGACAACACAACAGCTTCGTGTGTACACGGGAGGGCCACACCGGTTACTTCAATGGGATTACGTTCGGCCTTCCCAGAAAAGTTTTGCAATTCTGCTTTGAAAATTCCTACGTCCTCTCAATCCATTATGCACATTACCACAGGTAAAACACGACGATTTAGATCGCATTACTACAGAAGGATAAACCACGGACGGACGCTGCCGGCGGTTACCATCAGAAGAACTCAAAATCCAAAAACCCAACATGTAGAATCCTAGACAGTTCCGTATTATTCAGCCCACAAGCAAAGTTCGACCCTAACATTCACATATGGGAAACAATTGGTTGCCTCGAGCAGTTTGAACAAAGCAGATAGAACATGAAAACTGGTAGATGCAAGCATTTCGTATTGACTCATCAGTACCAAACTTACAATAACACGGGTGGGCTTTTTTTAAAACAATCGATTTGAGGGGTGGAAAATCAATAAGCGAGTGAGGATAAGACATTAAGTCCAGGGAAGGGTCAGGTTCACGAACAGTTGTTTCTGAACACAGAGAGCTGGTTTGAGTCGATTAATTGCAACTGCTTCAGCGAACCGTAAGAATCTCGGGTTGGAATGTCGCAACAGGATTTTGAATGCACAAGATGGATCGGTAGCATGACCGGTGGTCAAGACGTGTCTAGCGACTGAGGAAACTGGCTGTTTATGCGTTTCAGAAACATTACCATTCTCCGGTAACGCGGACTTCTGTACCCATTTAGGTAAATGTTCCTTCATTCTGGAGATCAAGCATCTCTCGGTTCTGCCTATGTAACTTTCTCCGCAGTTACATACAAATTGGTAAACACAATGTGAAGTGGCACCGATAGGCTGATCTCCTTTGATTGAAGGCACTGGTAGTTTCTGAGTCCGAGCGATTACACGGAGTTCAGCTGCATTAAATGTTCGTTTAATTGAATTTCTTAATCGCTGTGATGTTTGCTGCATGACATAATCACCCTTAAAAGGTAGCTCTATATAGACTCTCTTTTTCTCTACAGTGACCACCTTTTCGGATGGTAATTTTGGTCTACTGTGCCTATCTATGAAACTTCTGGGGTAACCATTTGATTGTAGGACAGACGTAATCAGATCTAGTTCCTCCGCGAGGCTGTCAGGCGTACAGATTCGCCTTGCTCGTGTGAAGAGAGTATTTACTAATGCTCGTTTGTGTTGGATCGGTGTGAAGCTGCTAAAGTTTAGGTATTGACCTGACCATGTGGGTTTCCTATACACGGTTCTTCTAACCGAGCCATCTTCCCGACGACTTATTAGGATATCTGGAAATGGCAGGCAGTTGCCGACCTCAAATTCACAAATGACCTTCAGATTAGGATGGCAACTATTTAGACGTTGCACCAGGTTATCTATCATCTGTTAAGATCGACTGAAAATTAAGGTGTCATCGACGTAACGCTTGTAATATGACAAGTTTTCTATCTCCGTAGCTAGCTATTGCTCAATTTTCAGCTGATTATCGCGCGCAAAACAAACGATGCAGAATTCGATCAGCTGTTCTCTCACCCACCCCTACAACTCATTCAACTGCCACTTCTGCACTGCGACTCTAGAATTTACTGACATCTCGACCGGCAAATCTCGACTCCACGTCCCCTCCAACTACCGGAGAAACATTTTCAGTCACTTTCACTCTATTTCCCATCCTAGCATCCCTACATCATCAAACCTACTGGTGACTGTCTTATCTGGCCGAACATGCGCAAGCACCTACGTGAATAGGACAAACATTGTCTATCCTGTCAGCGAAGTAAGGTACGCCGACAAACCGTCACTACACCTGGCACTTTCAGTGTATCGAACGCCCGTTTCAAACACGTTCACGTTGACATAGTAGGCCCACTCCCACCCCAGAACGGATCTACGCATTGGTTGACATCTATTGATCGTTTCAAACGCCGGCCGAAAGCAACGCCCATAAGATGAACTCAAGGCTGCTGTTTTAGAGCGTACCACGGCATCAGATGAGGTCAAGCTCCAACAATTATTCGGCGGTGTAGAGTTTGGTGATCACACACACACACACTCTCTCTCTCAGTTGCTCCGCCGCAAGAGATCCATGGTTGGTGATAACAGTATAGGTGATCCCATCCTCAGGCAACTGTGGACCAAATGCCACCCGCTCAACACCTCAGTCATTTTGTCAGTACACGACCCCGACATCCCATTAGGAAAGTTGGCAGATACGGTGGACAATGTTCACGAGTGTTTCTTCGAGCGTTCCGTCAACCATGTGTGTGACCCTTCTCCTCATGTAGATACACGACAAGGAACACTTGATAGCCTACAACGTCAGATTTCTTAGCAAACACTCATTGTGAATAACTTAGCTGGACGCCTCATGAAGGGCCGTAAATCCTCGCGCTCTCGACCCCGTTATCGATCGCGGACTCTCACAATTGAGCCTCAAACCTCTGACATCTGTTACCACAACAGGTGTTTCGGCGACAACACCCGCAAATGCACACACTCATGTGCATACAGCAGAGAAATGACCTGGCCAGCCAGTGATGGCGACAGTTGCCGCTGGCCAGCCCAACATTCACCTGTTTTATGACTAAGACAACTCCACCGGACTTCGTTTCCTTATTGACACCGGTGCAGAGGTCAGCGTTATATCCCCAGGTAAAACTGAACGCGATCCAAAACCCGCGGAGTACACTTACAGGCGGCCAACAATCTCAAAATCTTGACATACGGTCAACCCCTCTTGACAGTCGACCTTGGAATGTGTCAAAGTTGCCCTTGGATTTTCATCACTGCCGACATCCAACACCCAATTATCGGCATCGATTTTATCACGAAGTACGGTTTGGCCGTTGACCTCAGCCGCCGGAAACTCGTAGACAGCACCAACACTTTGTGCGTTCAAGGTAAAGCCACCATTATCAACTCGGTCGGGCTTCGAACAGCTTTACCGTAGGCCAACCAGTACACAGTCCTGTTGAAACAATTCCCAGAGATCCATCAACCTACACCTAATGCCACAACACTGCAACACGACCTTGCCTATCACGTCATCACCAAGGGACCACCCAAATTCACATGTCCGCACCGACTGCCTCCGGAGAAGCTGAAGATTGCCGGAACAGAATTCGCAGAAATGCTACGTCTAGGAATCATCCGTCCCTCAAACAGCCCAGGATCATCACCTCTGCACATAGTTCCCAAGAAGACTTCAGGAGACTGGAAACCATGCGGTGACTACCGAGCACTGAAGGACGTCACCGTGCCGGACCGTTATCCGATCCCGCATATTCATGACTTTTCCATTGGCCTTTCTGAAAAATAGATCTTTTCTAAAATAGATTTAATCGAGGCACACCATCAAATTCCTGTGGCTCCCGATGAAATCGCCAAAACAGCGATCACAATTCCATTTGGCTTATTCGAGTTTGTTCGTATGTCTTTTGGCCCCAGAAACGCCACCCAAACATTTCAACGCTTCATGGACCAGATTTCACGTGGACTAGACTGTGTGTTTGTCTACAATGACGACATATCGGTTGCCAGCAATAATGCGCAAGAGCATCTGTCTCACCTGACGTCTGTCTCTGAACGTTTAAATCATCATGGCGTCACCATCAACACAACCAAATGTCTTCAATGCTTCCTCCATCGACTTCATCGGTCACCGCATCGACAAAAACAGCATCAGTTCATTGCCAGAGAAAAACAACGCAATTCCTGATTGTCCACTGGCTCAGACTATCAAGAGCCTCAGTCGATTTCGGGGGATTGTCAATCATTATTGTCGCCTTATCCACAATTGTTCTGACATGTCCAAACCACTAACTGATTCGCTGCACAATGAGCTCCAAAAGTTCGTTCTCACCACAGAGGCCGCCGCTGCTTTCATATCCGTCATGCAGGCCCTGTCAAACGCCACATCGCTCAGCCACCTGTATACTTGTATACGATAACACGAACAAGTGCTGTTAACGACGCAGCACCGTGTATACCATGTGCACCATGTCCGGCAATCTGAGACGGAGGAAGCCGCTGAAATCACACCGTCGTATAAAAGTGTGGCTATCTTGCGAAGTCTAGGCCATCCAACGACGGGCGATCGATGGATGACGGAATCAAAGTGAAATCGATTACGACAACGAAGGAGGAATGGACGGTCTCAAAAAATAGTATAGAATTAATTGATCAAAAAATCCGAAGATTAGTAATGGATTAGTGAATTGGATTGGAACGAATTGGAACAGACTGAATGAGTGAACTTAGTTGAATTGCGTCTACGCGGTTTCTGGTTGCAAATGGTGCAAACATTAGTAACTGATTAGTGAATTGGGTAGATTCGTATCAGGGTGTTCAAACTGTGTCGTTTGATCGAATGGTGCATCGTTTCCACGAAATTGTCTCGCCTGCCGAATGTGGGGATTTTTTGGGCTGCGGCAGTTCGACCATTTCTCCGATCTCCTAGTGAGCCTGGTCATCAGGCACTCCCTATGGGACGATGAGTCCGTGGTCCGCATAATGGCCAGTGTTGCAGCGTACCTCCAGCGGTTACTTGTCAGTGTAGCAATCACGAACCACTTCTCAAGGGTTCTGTTAGAGGTTCTGTAACGCACGTTCCGCAGAATGTGCACTCGACACAGTAGTTGATGGACGTGTGGCAGTTCCTATGTAATTGCCTCCTGTACGGCAGCGCTGTCGTCCATGATCATCGTCCTCGTCTCAACTGGTCCCACGGGGATGACGAATTGACGCAGAAACATAACGATGATTACCGCGGTCTCACTCGCAAGCCAACCGATGCATACGGGTAAGCCCACTCCACTTGCAGCTACAACAACTAAAACAAACAAACTATACCGTTCCTTACAACTCCTATACGTGGTGTCTACCGAGTACCCCGGGGGTAGCGCCGACATAATTCTATGTGTTCATTACTCATGAACATATAATGTGTCAAACGGTTCTCATCATCTACGTTAAAGTAGCACTCACCAGCTGTGTTCAGTTGGGCGTGCAAACAATCTAGGTAGCCAAGGGTGTTCCTCTTAACAAACAGGCGTGCTCAAAAGTTGTACACATCCTTCGTCGTTATCTTCTTGTTGAAGTGCTGCCGGATCTACTGAGTGATATTGAAGGACACTGTGCCGTTGAGCAGTCATGGTCGAACCTCCCTGATATCCTCTGTGGTGAGGCGACGACACGAGGCTTCTTATTTAGCAGCAAAAACGTTGCACAGATGATTGTGCAACATCACGAATTTGGTTACCCGAAATCCTTCGTCAACGTTCCAGTTGGCATTAAAATATGCAGAGCATCCGGTTTGAGTGCTGTCTCTCTTTCTCGAACGCCAGCTGATAAGCCTAGAATATGTACCCTACGGACGCACGCGTACACACGTCTATTGTGAGAGAGCAGTTAAATATAGTAACGAATGGTATGAATCGTTTTCTTTAGACCCCGAACAGTTTGGTAAAAAACGGGTTCCATTGGTCAGGAAATGTCTGGTAATCAACTCTACTATCCCTACCTGCGGCATCTCCCCTACAGCACGTGATTTGGGGTGCTACGCAGATGCCGTCTACCATCAAGGTTGCATGCACGTTTGATGAATTAAGCCCGATTTCCGCGGCTTCCACAGGATACCAAACACTTCTCTCTGACAGACGCAGGGAGCCGAAACCTGGACGTCGTGTGATTGACCAGAATATGCAGGAGAATGACATAATCAGGGATCCCATGGAGAGAGACTGTATTAAAAGAATTGCTAAGGGTGTTGAAGTAGCTGCTTGCGTGAGTGTCTGATGAGTGTTCAGTGTTAATAGAACGTTGATGACCACCTTCCCCGTTCTAGTCATTCCCTTCTCACTGGTTTGTCTCCTCACGTTGGAATTCTTCATACAGATTACGAGTCTGTCTGCTGGAAATTATCCGTAGGAAGTAAAATCCAGCTTTTGACGGCAACAAAATGAGAAATCATTGAATACCGGGTGATAGTTCTGTGGTATCGCCCAGAACTTTAGGAATCATTGATTTCCATGACAAAAGGCGTCACGAGAATTGAAAAGTTTTGTTCTAGTCGACCGTGAACCGGTTTGTCCTTCATTTGGCGCCGAGATCAAAAATACCGATGGTAGTTGTTGTGACGGTATCAATGTGTCATCCTGTGAAGTTTTTCACGTGCGCTCGACCTTCGACCGTCGCTTGTTGGTGAATGATGCGCGATATGTAAATCTGATTGGACATGTCTTAATACATATTTTGTCGGCCTAATGCAGGGGGATCGGATTTCATCCTATGTTCCGTTTTAGGTGATGGATTATTTACAGGGTTTCAAAGATGTCTTTGAGATTCGGGAATTCGTTAGCTTCAGCGAGTTCAGAACTTGCTTGAATAAATACATGACGGAATACAGTGTTCTGTACCTGATCGACTCAAGCAAGAAATCAGGCAGTGGAAACTTGAAATATGATCATGCGAGTGTGATTGCCGTTGAGTTAACGTGGTAGATGACGTTCTGGTGTATAAGATACAAACTACGACCGCATTTTCTGTAGACCGCTTCTTTGTGGATATTGTGGTAACCCCGGTAATACAAATGGTTATCGGTTCAATAAAGACCAGCTATTTTTCATGTGCAGCGTATGAATAATGCCGATATATCACACTGTTCCATCTGCACGGGGATGTCACAACCCCCCACCAGGTACGTTATGATTTTATTAGAAGGTTTATCAAACGGTTTGGACAGCTGTCTTACGTTTACAGATGCAATGTTTATCTTCACACTCTCTGTGTCACCTGATCACCTTTTTGAGTGTGGTCCGAGAAACATTTAGCCGTCAGATGCGCATTACTTGGATAACCACCCCGCTATCTAACACCCCTCGATAACAGCCTGCCGGAAGCAGCTTGTCAAACGGTTTACCCAACAAGACCATTTAACGCTTGGCCTACTGCGCGCTCACCAAATCGTTCGAAACCCAACATTATTTCGATGACATGCGTTCATTCATGTATGTGTAGTGCCCAAACTTCTAAGAAATGTGAACTTGGTGCCTAATAATAAGTCCAGCAGAATGACGTCACGTAAGCTTTATTTATCAGACGTAGATTTCATGCGACCCACCAAACCGTCGACTCAATTCTCTGTTTGCTCGAATAAATCCTGAGTGCATAGCAAAATGCCACAACAAACAATAGATGGAGTTTTATATTCCAATAATCATAGCAAAAATAATATTGTGTGAGTTCTTCGTCACACACACGTCGTTCGTCACAGTAAGTGTTATAACCCCATATTTTCTCATCTAACGTGTGAAATGACATTCTCTTTTCCGATCCACATATTATCTACTGAGCGAGGAAATTTTTTAACCACGGATGGGCGCACGAAACTTCACCCTAGCTGAATGGTCCGCGAGATATTCAACTTTCTCACGCTTTCGGACAATCGACGAAATACTGCGTTGGAATCTGCCCAATCGTTCGCTATATTTGGTATTTTCCGCCCTGCCTTGGCATAGCCGACCTATTATGATATTTCTCGGACGCCAATTTCATCTCCTAGTGGCTAAACACTCCAAACATGCGTTCGGGTCTTCTTCCGGGAGTGACCTTGAAGTATTTAAAAACCTGACCGTCGCACACCCTCGTAAAAAGTAACTTAGCGTAACATCCCATTTTTTCAGACCAAATCTGGGAAACGCCCGAACTACCTTCTTTACTGTTACGTGCGTCAACGTTCCATAAACTACAGTCATTTGACTTTCGACCACGTCCTCTTTGACGGCAGGGTTCACGTTTGTGCTACTGTTTACTTATGCGCTTTTGTATGGTTTGTAAACATCTGCAGTGATCGCGCATAACTCAGCGTGCTTCTCACATATGCGCTGAGAAAGATATATTATCACTATGCTGGTTTGTTCGCTTTGACCTCAAACACCGTGCCACTTTCGACGTTCATGATACTTCTGAAGATGAGTTTCGCGTTTTTTCAAAACGCATGCGGATCCGAGTGAAAGTTTTGGCAAGTGACTACACGGACGTCACTGGCAACAGTAAGTGATCCCCACAACATATCATGTTGCATAACGTTTAACTTTAGACCAGCATACACAGCGATGAGGACCTTTACTGAAACGGAACCGAAAGCATGGAGGCTTTGGGAATATTCCAGACAATGATAACACGTACACATAATAAATGTATGCCGATATTTCATCACCATTTGAGCGTTAAGACTACAGAGTACACCTAGGTTGGCCTTCGAGCATAGACGTCAGTGTGTCCAAACGCGAGCCGTGGCGTTGTGACTATAGAGTTCACATAGGCTGACCGTCCTGCTGGTCATCAGGTAAAACTTCATGCGGTAGGATGCTTCACTTCTCGTTTAACCACTTTGCTTTTTGGAAAACATATGGAGTTCGATCTTTGGCGAGCTCATGTAACTGCACATACCTGCTGATTTTCTTCGTTACCATAATGGCGAATTGGCTTACGCCCGATTACAGTGAGCAGTGTATACGGCAAACAGATCACGCCGACTTGTGCTCGCATTATGTTTTGAAAGTCATCAGCTGCAGCCTCATCTACTTACCCACGGCGTCTCAGAATTTCAGTGGTTTCCAGTTACACGTGGAGATGATCACAAACACTCGCACTTATCATGTGACGGCACCTACTTCATGGAATATCGAACGCACAAATTTTCGGAAAATGATCTACGAATTACACGACGCACAGTTAATAATCCGCTGGTGTTAACTCCTTCCATCTACCAAAGTACAAAACTTCAGCAATCTCGTCAACATATTTCGATATCAAATTGACGCCATTCCTCGGTGTCCTTGATGAAAGTAGTTTAAGCATCAAAACAAAAGATTTCCCATAGCAGAATAGGTATGTTTTATACTTTCCTGAATATTCCGTCCACCACAATTCACAAGATGTTCCAAACTTACATACTAACGGTCTACCAACGACAGCGTTCACTTCCTGCTGATGAATTTCAGCAGTCTGTCTCGTAGTCTGACTGTGATGCGCGACGGAGTGGGAGCACTGAAAACCAGCGTCTCTTTGAAGGACCGAGCACAACGGGAATCTGGAATGGTAACAGAAACCGGAACAGCATTAGCCAGAGGCCTAATTAGTTATGAACACAACTCACTCAAATGAAAACCAAAACGGCGTCAACCACACGAAAGTGAAAGACGTTACAACGCTACAACTCAAATTATGCGCGTGACAAATCATTTCTCCCGCGAATGATAATCTTGATGTATTGTCAAGTGTTAATACCGTTTGCTTGTAGAAACTTGTTTCCACGTAGTTATTCCCTTCTATTCCCTCACCGAACCTTTGTTTATATGTATCCTGGTTTCATTTTCGTTTGACCGTTTCGCCATCACGTGACTGTTGCGTCCGGTCATATTTACGCGAACCGTTAATCTCGGAACCTGTGTACTTGGTGGATTCAATATCGAGGTTTGTTGTCTTCTACTATTTGGTTGATCATATTTTTTAAAAAAATTGGCACCTTATTAATGAGAAACTCGTTAATACGACCGTCTTCTTTTTTGGATCCCAACCGGTTTCTCGATATGCTCATAATTTATAGACGCTGGTTACTTACAAACGTGACTATTGTGGATTCAGCATAGTGATAGGCGTTTCGAGAGGACTAAGAGTTGCTCGAACAACCAATGGACGTCCGGGATTAACAGTGCCCAATAAATCCGCGTTAGTGGAGACCATATCTATCTGCTAACTGGGTGAAAGCTTTCAGTCCTTCTACAATGGCCGAGCTAATCGAGGTCGACACGCGTGGTGTGCAAGGACGTTCCTCTTGCTCTTAATCAGCCAAAACCTCCCCGAGGACAACCGTGTCGCTGGGTTTGCCATCTGTGCCTCTCTGTGTGAAGACTAGTCCTTTACCCTATCTCCATCAATCGAGCGGTGATCCTAGGCTGACCCATATCGATAACGATATCGAAACTTATTTAATTTTTTCCCATGTTCCTACTTCAGTTCCTTCCTTGTATGTGCCTTTTACTCATAAGTATTTTCATTATCTTCACAGGAAAGTGTCTGAGATTGATGAACCCTCTGTATCATATGATTGTAGCACGTTTGGGGCCCATAGAGTTAAGCAGGGACCATGCCCAGGGATAGATAGAGGAACGGTGGCAGCCCAACCGAAGAACACGGAGTGTACATCTAAACTTTTCAACCTTGTCCCAGCTATAACTTATTGTTCACTTGAGCGAAATTTGGTGATGGATGACAGCCTTATTGAAGAAGAATTGCGTCTTAAGGAAAAAGAGTTGAGGTTTATGAGAGCACAACTAGAATTTCGCAAGAGGTTGAAGGATAGGTCTGATTTTGGTGAGACTGAGGTGCCGACGGAGAGGGTGGGTGTAAACGTCCTCCCATCCGGCTCGTCATATAGACCTACTTACGGGTTCCAACGGAGCTCCATGGAGCAGTATATGCGCAACTTAGTTATCAGCGTGGGCCTGCCAAAAATCGAGCTAGAACCCTTTGAAGGGTCGTTCCTGAAATTTCATAACCTCAAGCGAATTTTGAACTCAACGTGGCTAACAGATTAAGCGACGAAGAACAGAAATTGTCTTACCTTATTTATTATCGTAAGGGCCGAGCTAAGGCAGCTATCGGACATTGCGTATTGCTGCCCAGCGAAGTAGGATTTACCAGAGCAACCGGAATATTAGGGCTGTGATTTGGAAGGCTGCATGAGATCATTCAGGCTATCACAAAGGACGTGTTTAACGTTCCAAGGCTCGCCATAGGAGACACTGAGGGTCTTCAACGTTTAGCCACTCAGATGATGGGCTGTAAGTTGACGCTGCCCCAACTAAACCATTCGTCCGAGTTAAGTTGTTCAACCGACCTTCTGCGTATTGTGGACAGACTTCATCGCCCATTGTAAGAGAAGTAGACGGAAGTGGCTGACTGTGTTATAAACACTGGTCTGGAGCCTTCTTTCAACGACTTAGTTGAGTTAATAGAAAATCGAATCTCGATTTCTAGTAACCTGTATGTTCAGCTCATTGCCCGTTCAGTCCAGAGCCGCATTAGTGGAAATGAGACCGCGCACTTCCGCGAGGATTCTCAACGGATGCCGCGCGTGCCAACCGTCGTCGGAATGATAAATAAGCCATACCAATGAGTAGTGTGTGGTGACGATCATGATTTGCCAACATCCTGGCGATCTGAAAGCATGTCATTGGAAGGGAGACGCGAATTTCTAAGAAAGTCTGAACGATGCTTTGGTTGTTTACTGCCAAACCACGCACCCAAGTATTGCAGAGTCCATATACAGTGTTCACGGCCTCTATGTGGAAGGCGACGTCATACCCTGATACACACATACACTTTGGCTTCTGGAACGGAGCTCGAAGTGAAGGAGTCAAGATGTGGAGCCAACTCTGGCATGGGAGAGGTGTTGGTCTAGGTTCCGTGCCTGTCAGATTAATTGGGGCAGTCGGGACAGTCTAAACATATGCCCTTCTGGATAACGGGTTTCGATACCGCGCTCATAGATGAGTCTTTAGCTGAACGAATAGGGCCGCCAACATGTAAACGGGCGCTTAGCATCCGTACACGGAGTTGGACCGCTACTGTCAAATGCCGAGAGCAGAATTTGAAGGTTGAATTTTTAGATGACGAAAGTAGGACCAGGGTCAGCAAGGCCTTTACTACCTAGCGTCTTCCGGTTGAACGGGCGGAAACCATATCCAAGGATGACGTTCGCCGGTGACCCCACGTGGCCGGTCTGCCTACCACCTCGTTGAGGGAAAATAAAACGTGGCTACTAATAGGTCGCGACGTTCCGGAAGCACATTTAGTAATAGATCAGCGGGCAGGAAACAGGCAACAGCCATACGTTGTAAAAACCATCTTTGGCTGGACCTTGCGAGGTCCCATGTCACTCTCAGCAAACAGCGAGGCTGACGTTCATTGCTTAAGGGGTGCTGAGCTAACACGGTTGGTTCAGCGTATTTTCGAACTAGAGTTTGTCGAGCGCGGACTTTCCGAAAAGGTGGTTCATTCATGTGATGACCAGCGATCTGAGCGTATTGTAGAGTCCACAGCTACGTTGAAGGACGGTCAATATGGGGTTGGCTTCCTGCGGCGGTTTGACAGCGTAAACCTTCCCGATAACCGGTGGTTGGCTCAGAAACGTCTGTATTTACTAGGTGGGAGACGTCCCCACGTTATCGAATTGGCACGTAAATATAACGAGATTATTAAGGCACACGTGACCAGAGGTTATATATTCAGAGTTGACGCCACGGAGGATGGGAACCTTCGCCTGTGGTACTTAGCTTACCACCTGGTGTTGAATCCTAATAAAACTGGAAAGGTGCGGATAGTATTCTATTGCGCAGCGAAATACAAGGACACCTCTGGACAAGGTACTGCTGCATGGGCCAGTCCTAACGAACAACCTAGTGGGTGTTTTGTTACTGTTTCGAAAGGGTTTGATAGTCTTGTCCTCAGACATAGAGGAAATGTTTTTGCAGGTGAAGATACCTGGAATTAATCAGTGGGCACTGAGTTTACTGTGATGGAGTAATGAACCAATGTCTGGCTCACCGGACACGTATAAGATTATGGTTCATTCTTTCGAGGCTACTTCTCCGCCCTTTTGCGCATCATATGCACTCAGAAAGACTGCGATTGATAGTGGGCATCGATTTGGCGAGCTGGCCAAACAAATTGTGGTGTGAATTTTTTACGTCGACGACTGCTTTTATCAGTGGATACGCTTGAAGATGCCAGATATGTAGCGTCTGATTTGCGCAAAATGCTTCTTCTGGGTGGATTTAAGCTAGTTAAGTGGAAGTCTAACATAGCGTAGCTGTTGAATATACCACCGAACGAATGAGCACCTGTGTCAGCAGCACTGGACCTAGGTGGTCTCGGTCACCAGAAGGCCGTTGGAGTCCAGTGGCACTTATCGGAAGACTGTTTCAAGCTTTGCGTATCCTTGCCAAGGAAGCTATTAACTCGGACAGGCTTGTTAGCCTGCATCGCGTCGGTATACGACTCATTGAGGTTAATTGCTCCGCTTGTTCTCCACGGCCGGAAGTTGCTCCAAGGCTTGTTTGAAACGAATATCGGGTGGGATACACCGTTAGACAAAAGGTATCAAAGTGAGTGGGAAAGTCGGTCACGGGGTGTAGCGTCTACAGACTCAGTTACAGTACAGCGTTGTATCAGACCCCACGGGAAGACGCCTACACGTTCGGTGTTGCATATGTTTTCCGACACTTCCGAGACGGGTTATGGAACTGTCGGTTGTCTCCGAGAAGTATTGAAAGGTGACAGGATTTTTTGTTGCTTCTTGATAGGGAAGTCTCGCGTTGCACCTTTAAAGCACTAGTCTATCCCAAGGTTGGAACTTGCAGTCGCACTATTGGCGGCTAAACTTATGAGATTTGTGCTAAGTGAACTCAAGCCAACCTTTGATAACGTCACACTTTGGACGGACTCAATCATCGTGTTGGAGTGCTTGAGGAACACCTCATGTCGCTTTGTCAAATTTGTAGCCAACCATGTCTAACTACTTTGTGACTATGCCTAGTGCTCTCGATGACGATACATTCCGTCCGAGTTAAACCTGGCAGACGTATCTTCGTGAGGAACCTGTGATGCTAGTTCTCAAGAAATGTACACGTGATTAAGTGGTCCAGCCTTTTTATGGAAGATTGAGAATTCGTGGCCACCGGACAAGCCGCTTGAGCCCATTGGAGCTGAAGAACTCGGATTGAGGAAGGGGTTGATAGTAGCCGGTGTTAATAGCACGAAATGGTATATGAACCTTGCTTCACGTTACTCTGGCTGGTACGCCCTACTCCGCGCGGTATCGTGGTTAATACGTTTCAAGAGTTATTTTACTTGCATGAAGGCCGGTCGACAGTGTTTCATTATGCTGGTCCTTAGTGTACGTTAGAACTGGACCTAGCTTGTGAATCCATCGTCCGACTGGAGCAAAAAGTGCTTTTGCTGAGGGCTGTACAGAACACTCGAAGGGCCGACCGGGTACGCTAGCCGACTAAAGCCTGTCGCTATAAACGATGTTCTGTGTCTCGGTGGAAGGGTTTTGATTGGGCTGCCCAGCGGTACTAGAATAATGAAACTGCCGCCTAATGGAACTGTTACGTATATGATTATTAAACATTAAAAAGAGGTCGAAGGTCACATGAGGGCTGGTCACGTCTTATCATTCATCCGACGGAGGTTTTGGGTTGTCAGTGGCATGGCTAGTGTGCGCCGCGTACTGTTAAAATGTATGAAGTGTAAAGTGTTGGCAGCAAAGCCGTGCCAACAAGTGATGGCCCCGTTTCCTGATGATCGCACAGCACTTGGTGGTGTCCCGTTCACAGCCTGTGGCGTGGATCATTTTGGACCTCTTGAGGTTCGAATTGGGAGGAGCATTTGAAAGAGATATGACTGTCTCTTTAAGTGTCTAAGGAAAGAGTTGTACATTTGGAAGTAGCACGATCGATGCCAACGGACTCCTTTCTAATGGCTCTAATGAGGTTTATTGGACGTCGAGGTGTGCCAGAAGTCATGTGTAGTGATAACGGATCCAACTTTGTGAGCGCGGAATCAGAGCTGAGGGGGGAATTACTTGGCTTAGATTAAGACAAAATTCATCGGACTCTGGTGGTCCGTGTCATCGATTGGCACTCTTATCCCCCCGCTGCTAGCGGTTGGGGTGGAACATGTGAGTGCATGATTTGCACCGTTCGGCGGGTCATGCAGGCCATCGCAAGGGAACAAGTAATGTCGGACGAGAGTCTCTACACTTATTTAAGTGAGGTCGAGAGAATTCCCAGTGAGAGCCCTTTGGTTCCAGTCTGCGATGACCCGGACAGTCCCTCCGTTTCAAGACCAAACGATCTGTTGCTCCTAAAACCAAACTGGAGCGTGTCATACGCTCATATCACATTGCTAGAAAGATAAACGGAACGAAACACCTGGCTAATGTGTTTTTGAAACGCTGGGTCAGACAGTACCTACCATTCATCCAAGCGTATCATAAGTGGACGAAGGTTGGACAAGATGAGAAGTTTGATGACCTTGTTCTACTCAGTAGAGGCCCTCGGCCCGTAGGCGTTTGGCCCGAAGCTGTGGTGGGCGCAGTAGTGAAGGGTGCGGACAATCACGTCCGCGAGGTGTACTTGAGAACAAAAAGCGGCACGTTCAATAGAGACGTAAGATCCATGTCTCCTCAAAGAAGCAGAGGGTAGCAACGTCGTCAACGAGTAGAGCTCAGGTGCAAGGGAACCAGTTCACGATACACACTCAACCCGCAGCTACATGAGTGTTGAGAAACCATGCTGGTTTCGGGGGCCGTTGTTGAAGTAGTTGCATGCGTGAATGTTTGATGATTGTTGTGTGTTAATAGAATTATTCTCATTGCATAAAATCAACTGCAAGCACAGAGCTAAATTGATTAGATGAATTCCTTGCACCCAAACATGCATTTCAGTATGGAAGACGAAAATCAAAACAGCCTATCATTTCTTGATACATGCATCAAGAGACATACAGATGGCTCCATTCAACGAAGCGTCCACCGCAAGAGCACTTGGACGGATCAGTAACTGCATTTTGAAAGCTTTGTTTCCCGACCCTACAAACAGAATTTGGTGCGAACTTTGTTCGATCGGGCCAGACGTATCTGCACTGAAGATGATGTTCAAGAAGAGATGGCCCTGCTAGAGACCATCCTACAACTAAACGGTTGTCCTAAACCGTTTATTGCAAGATTTATAGGGCCGATCGACATAGAAATTCGACCCGACACAGTGTTCAAGAACCCAGTATTTCTTCGTCTTCCCTTCAAGGGTGATGATGTGTGCCAGCTTATTCACCGTCGTTTGGTTAGTTCTATCGCAAGAACATACAATTCAATGGTTCCAGTGATTCTGTTCATAACATTCTGGATTCCGACGCCCTGTGTGAAACAATCTGTACTGAGTCAGCCAAATCCAACTTTATCTATGAATACCGATGTAGCTGCGGAGCATTTTATATAGGAAGGACTGAGCGCCAGTTGCGAACCAGGGTCATGTGGCACATCCCAAAGTGGGTCAGGAAACAGATTACGCGAACACATGATGTCACAGCCACGCATGAAAACAAGGAACCTGCATCGTTCGTTGCGCGTCATATTCTAATGACGCAACACCAATGTGACCCTACAACGGCATTTCGCGTTATCTACTCAACGCTACAGAGGCGAACACTGCGCTATGCCGAAGCGATTGCAATCCTAAAGTTCGAACCCGTGTTATTTGTTCAGAAACAACTGTTCGCAGGGTTTTCGCTACCTTGGTAGTGACAGTGATTGTGCACTCTGAAAATTGGCCTTCTCTGGTATCTTGTTCGCTTTCTCATACTAATATATAAATGNTCTGGTATCTTGTTCGCTTTCTCATACTAATATATAAATGGTGTGTAGTATGCACTCGTGAAGATGCAACAAAATTTGTCCGCACATAAATCGTGCAATATCAGCCCACTCTCTTCTTAATTCAAGTAGACAAATAGTTAATCTGTAAAATGTACATAACAGGTATGAAGAATAGCACGTAACAAGAGATCAAAAATGGTGCCAGTCTCTACATAACTCCCCAATAGAGCGTCAGATAAAAGGAAACGTTCGATAACTAAAGCAACGGAGAGTGAGTCAACCATGGTAATCTTTATAGATTGTCGGACATCGGAGGGTTCTGTCAGAACGAGTGTGTGGTTTGCATGACTTGGGTTGGGAGGCAGGAAAAAGGGTGTGATTACTAGTATCAAAAAAGGGTTGAGTAAAATGGGAAAGGTTTCGTGAGTCGGTCGACGGATCTAGGGTACACTGGCTGAAATCATCTTCATGTGTAGTGTCTGGCGGACGAGAGAGGGACCTTCAATCGTGGTCGACATAAGCAAATTCTGGTCTGTCAGAGCCCACCTAGTGAGGTGTTCCGTTTTTGTCGATGGAAAAATAATAATAATCACACTATATATTTCTCAACGCATATGTGAGAAACACGCTCGGTTATGCGCGATCACTGTAGATATTTACAAACCA
>QNGE01004152.1:11362-56387 GCA_008508345.1 Paragonimus westermani
TACCACAAGGCAGCGGGTGGGTGGCGGTGTACCAGAAATGGTACGTTTTTCAGGAAGAGATGCCAACCATCTTCCAACCCCCAACCTGGAGGACCAGGAGACTGTGGTTTGTCAGACCTCTACCTGTTGGCCTGACTGGTATGAGTAACTTTGTCCAGTTTAGCCCAAAAGGTCATCGAGATGCGCAAGCCGTCACACTACGTCAAGGTCCAGTCTCACCGTGACAACAATAGCCTATGAATGAGCAGTTAAGATGACCAAAAAATAACTCCAGGACGTTCATTATATAAATACTGGGCCATCGTAAATTCACAGAGTGGTAAGCCATAGCGGAAAATACTCGAATAGAAAAATCGTTGTGAACAGGTGTAGAGAAAGGAAGACTCACGACTACCATGCCCCCCACTGAAGTGTGACTGTTGACGAAATTCGTGTGTGAAACCATGATCTCTGCCGAAATGTTTCGTAAAAGAGCTCCCAAAAAACGAATCCGAGTCGTCCCAGAAGTCGCTCATGAATGAGAATGGGTTTTCGGATCCGAAAAAGTCTGCCATGTTGAAATGTTCATGCGAATGGTGTTGCTGCTGCTCCTCCAGATTGCAACCGTAAAGATCATATTGTTTGCGTTTCTCCGGATCTGAGAGTATGCTGTGTGCTGCACCAAAACAGAATTGATAAGCGAATGGAACACAATAGACACTTTTGAGAGAGACCTGCTTGTCAGGCAGACAGAAAATGAAACTGAAGACCACATAAGTTCACACGTACGGGCAAACGTCAAAAATGCACTCCCCGACTTTTAATCTATTCACTATCTATGAACCTGACCGACCGCGCGTCATTGTTCCCGTTTGTCTACATACAGACCAAACTAATCTCCTCATGAACCTGACTGTCTGCATCAACAGTGATGTTGGACTGCACGCTAGCGCTTGGCAAGCCTGTTCGATAAACCAAGATCGGTTGTACGTGGTATTTTCCACTGGCATACTTACATCTCATTTTCCCGACCTGATGCAATATACACAGTTGTCCGTTATCCAATTTCTTGGATTAAGTGTAGTAGTGCAGTAGCACCTTTCTAATCTTAGAAGTGTTCTGGTCCTACTTTAAAAACATTCCTTTCTAGAGCGTTTACTACTTGATTTATCCCCATAAGTTGACAAGCCACGAAAATAGTTTCCATCTTAACTTGGTGGACTCGAATAAGTACACTTATAAGGCATGTTTCTTCATGAAGTGTTTATGTTGGCAAGTTGAAGCCAACATTCATGGAAAGATGATCGTCAACCACACTCTCTGCCAAAGAAAAGCGTTCATCGCCCCGAACCCCTCGATTGGCGACATGATCCTAAACACGATCGGCCAGGTAGGGAGCCATGCAGGCCAACATATCTGCAGAGCATATCGACAATTTTTATTTCTTTGAAACGAATTACATCTATGCACTTTTCCGCTCATGATTATGTATTACTACAGACTCATGGTACTCCAGGCAATTTCGTGCACAGACATAAACGTACGAAAGATGGGATTTGTCTACTCGTCCATTCAAGCTTTCCCGAGTAGTTTTATGCACACAAAGATCCAAGAACCAAAAAGCATTCTTCATGATTTCATCGATTTGCACGATAACCGTTTCTCTCTTGAGTACTACAGTATCTAGACACGTACACAAATGATAACAAAAATGGAAGTATGAAGTTCACACAGAAGAGTTGGTTACCACATTGACAGTCAATATGGATGCAACGACGGGGTGGGTAATTTTTTTCCACTTATGTGGGTAAACCACTATGTGTACCAGCTTAGACAGGCGGAAAATGAGGAGCGGAGAAACGCTGGTCATCCATCCAACCCTTTCTCCTCCAAAACTGTGAATGGATTGAACAGTCCATTATGAGAAAGATATGAAGACCAGATAGCTTAAACGAAAGAATGTTAGCAGTACAGCCACGGATATCGATTGATCCTTCTGAGCCTTAACATTTATTGCCTAAATTCCGCAACGACATCACATTCTACGTAAGCCAACCTGTAACTAATCTCTAAGAGGAACGACATAGTAACGCGCTGGACTGTTTGGAGAGAGCTACGTAGCGGCNCCTCACTGCCTAAGCACTCCTACGCGGTCAGCAGTGCGACATACAATCCTATGAGTGTAACTGCTTTTCGTCTGACTGCTCCCCTTTGGCCTGTCTGACAAGGTTGCACCTGGAAGGACCGGAGTCCTAGTCAGCATAGCCCGCCGGATCAAAACAGTACACAAGCCCGACCACCACGTCAAGGTAGCAGTATAGGTCGGGGAGAGCTACGTAGCGGCCTTACTAATTGGTATTTTTGAGGGCAGCAATTCACTAGACTTAACTTCTAACGAAGCAGCCAGGACGCATCACACCATATCGATCGACCAACCCAGTTCAGATGGTGTGGACGTCGGTGTTGATATGGCTCCACCCGACCGATCAAATTGCAACCCTGCGGTCAAACGCCTGTGCATGTTTTGAACTGTTTTATCGGGTTTGCCTTCTGGTGCCTCATGTCACGTGATTTATTCTAACGCATTGACTACCATATATGACCGTTTAATTTGACTCGCTCTATGTCTGATCGTCATGCCTGATAAAGAGGAAGAATGAGGCAAATTGTACATCTATCTTATTCTTCTTCTGGCCACCTGATTTCCCCATTTGAGCCAAATGAGAGAGGTAGTGAGACGGGTAAAGCCTGATAAGTGGGGCTTTCTTGATACACTTTCGTCGATATCAACCATGCGACATAATACCCAACCATGAAGGCGGAAACTACCAAGCCCAATTGTTGCAACCATATTGTATTATATGGCACCGAATTCGCAAGCCGTTATGAAAACGTGACTGAGGCTTTTTCGGAAGCTTTCAGTTAATCTGGTTAGACCTAAGGTAAACCCGCAGCATAATATGCTGCACCACGATTCCCGGCTCTAGTGCAGCGTGGGATAAATGAACCGTAGAGGCCGTATGCCAGCTTCTTCCCTGGCTTCGGAATTGGTCGAACAAGACTAATGTAGACTCACAAATCCATTTTATTTGGCAGCTGACTAGCCAAGTTGTGTCGCAGAGAAAGAACCAGATTAAAGTGATTTAACAAACAACCCGAGTACTTCCGCATCAATAAACTCATATAACATTTAATTCAACACGAAAAGTGCCAAAACAATTAAAGTATGGAATTGGATTAGTTTATTTGCTACTTACCTTCAGAGAGCTTTTGAAACTTCTCTGTTGCATCCGATCCCTGGTTTTTATCTGGATGATATTTCAATGCAAGTTTCCTGAAAGCTTTCTTTATTTCTGTTTGGCTGGCTGTTTCGGGAACTTTTAAAAGCTTATAATAGTTGCACCTATCATCTGCAAAGGCACAGACCATAATCCAAAGAAGCAGGTGCAATCTGAGTAGGAGATGGAGTAACATGGGCTGAAACAAAGCCGAATCCGGCACGGACAGTTTGGGCAAACGTCAGTGACTGGATTTTCAATATTTGATACAGTGGTTTCTTCTATTTATTGTGGCAGTGATGACAGCTAACCTGCGCCTGATTAGGTGTTGAATACATAGCAGCGTAGCTGGTTGCCATTATGATGTTACACTGACCAAACGCGATTTGGAACCCCGCTTACAAGGTGTTATAANTATGAACCGCGTGGGTTGACAATTGATGCAAAACCACTAACGCTCAGCGTTTACGATAACCCGACTTAGCTACGACGGTTGCACTAACGATCTGCGTTATCACGGACTATACGACGACGCACGAACTACCGCAAATGAAGAAGACAGGGAACCTTCAGCCAAGAGTATATTTGGTCTCAACCAAACGTGTTCAAAATACACTGAAAAACCCCACCGTATTTATATTGTTCAAGCGGAGGCGCATACAGTGATGATGAAGAAGAAACAACATTTTTGGGTTAATTGTGGCATTATCCCAACAGGACTGTGTTAACCAAACCTGTCATTAGAAACAACTTCATTGGACCAGTGTTTTTAGAGCAGAGCCGCCAGTTTACTAACTAAACCTGGACCCCCACATACAAAAAAGGAGAGAGTTCGTCTGAGTTGGGTGCCTTGTGACATTTCAGAAACTTGGTCTCAATTGAGACCTCTGTTCCCGAGGGAGGAGAAACATCAACAGACCAATGAGCACAGGTACAGCCCGAAGACGCGGTCAATGGTGCGGGAGACCAATTGAACTGCTGTTGGAGGTGCTCAGCCCAGCGTCCTACGCGTTGCGGCGAGTTATGAGCAGGTTCATCACTGACTTCGCAGACTACCTCACTCACACCTGACTTCTTGCTGCCAGTTACTAGGATGGGATGGAAAAGTCTTCGAATTCCCGGTGGAAGCGACCACCTCAATCTCGATAGCACGTTGCCGGCATGTTTCACAATCCTCTCGTATTTGCTTCAGGAGTTCAAAATAGGCGATCGAATAGAAGTCAAGCGGCTGGCAGCTGCACGAGTAGTGGTGTCACACGAGGCGATACCATACTTATGCACTGTACGTCTTATGTGCGTCTAATGTGCTTTAATGTCACCTAGTTGGTGAAGTTCTAGACTAGAAGCAAGCGCGCTCAAGTAATTATAAAGCGCTTGCGTCTCTACTAGTTTAGATGTTCATTTAACTTTGACGACAAGGTGACTTCTCACCAAAGCGCACAACGAACTTGACAAATACCAGTACATGATCTGAATTCACACAGGTTCACCAAATTGACCTACAACCTTGGAAACAGACATGCCACAAATAGATGACGGCCATGTAGCCAACCTGCGTCCACGACTGACTTGAGGATAGAAGTCACCAGGTGGCGTGTTGACGACTAGAACGCCGCAAATTGGTAGTTACCAGAAACAGACGCTTACCAGCACAGAGAAGCAAAACACGACCGTCGTCGTTTGTTCGACGAGTACCGTGAGAGTGTGAGCCACGTGAGTCAAGCTTTTCAACACTTAGACTATCTACTTGAGCGGTTAGGTTTCCATACATTTCCATAATGTTTGTGCATTGTATAGTATGCAGGAGGTTAGTAAGTTGACAATAAAAATCCCCTTTGGCTGTGTCTGAACTAAACCCCATAAAGGTACACGCCGTAGCAAACACAGCACTTGCGATAGGCGTAAAGACGGCTATTGGCGGATGTTTAATCCAGCAGCGCCTTCTCTGTGTATGCGCTCAGGACAATTCCAATGTCGGCTTGGCCGGTGGCTTGAGTCTAATGATTGGCAGACAAGCGCAATGTACGCTCACAATGAAGCGAACGACAGAGATTGACATCGGAGAACTGCGCCAGGATTATCAATCAATCAATTTTCGGCTGAGTTCTACCCGTGGGTTGAGTCACTTGGAGTACCATTGTTTCTGACAAGAGTCCACGAAGGTGTAGAGTAATACATACGTACAAAAGCGCAACGTAGAAAAGGAAGACAAAAAGAAAATGAACAATCAAGAGTAGTTGAGTCTCATGAGAAAGAAGAGTCAACAATTTTGCAGATACAGGTTTGCCATTGACTGTGATACAAATGATATATTAGACAGCTTCCATTCAGCGATATGGATGGTGGCCGGCACTCATCAACCTTGCAGAACAGAACGATTAAGGGTTTCATAGCCTGACTATCAGCAACCACTTTGAACACTGCACGGCGCCTCTAACATCCCGTCAGCATGGGAAGTAAATGACGTAACCAGTGAAAATTGTGCACCTTCTCTATCGCGGAATCATGTTTCTCAAAAGTACACCAAGTACGTTATATAAACAGCAGTCTCGAGCAGCCTGCCTGCAGTAACAAGAACAAAGTCGATTTCCTTTGAATGCCCCAAATGTACACCACACAGACCAGCCACCTGTTTAACCCATTCAACAAGGCTTGTGTGTTCTCTACAGAAGAACTAAATAATGCAATTTCGTCCGCACACTTAGCTTACTAATTGGTAGAATCCCCACTCAAAGATCTTCGGAAAATCAGGTTAGACCTTCCAGAACGTCGTCCATCACATCACGCTGACCGCCACGTGGTGTGAAGGAAAGCTCGAGAAAACTGCCAATAAATGCGCACTCTGCACTGAGAGCGGAAATAAAATGATTTCAACAAATTAGCATACTTCACTGCGATGGAGACAGTCCCAGAGAGTGCGTTGAGCAGCCGAGTCAAAAGCAGTTTTGAACCCAAAATCATCACGGCCGTTGGCTAAGAAATGTTGATGTTTCAATGTCCTATGGTAAAGATTTGATCGACACGCTCGCGATCATGCTGGAAAGACGCCTGTTCTTCTCCTATGGTTCTATCTGTAATTCAAAAGCCTTCGCATTATGATACCTGTTAGCATCCCGGATGAGACTGAGACAAGACCTGTGATTGAACGTCGACGACGATGCCACTGGAAAATCTTACATGACGAATCAAGCAACCAGATAACACCAGGTCAAAGTATCGATAGGAGGAGGAACGAAGCTCTACAATGATGGGGAGTACACAACAGTTTCAAGTTCCTAGATAATCTAACTCTTATAAACTAACAGACCATACTAAAATCACGAAGACGTTAGTTGATGGCGTCAGGCGGTACACTGTTCTATAGTGAACATTCGAAGTCGAATTGATCGTGGCAGAAATTACAAGGCACGACAAAAATTAACTTACCTGTCTCCCGATCTCGCTCAATGCAGTAACAAGAGTCGTAGAAATTTGTGAAAATGCCACTCAGATCATACAAATAATCGCAAAGATTGTGTAGCAGGAAGTCATTTTGAATACGCAGAATAACGTCAGGGAAACGACAAAGTGCTTTGGCCAGGTTCCATTCAGTTGGATGATCTAGTACGATTGGTTCACATCCAGAAAGTGCAGCAAGCTGTTCACTAGAGTAGCCTGCACTTCGTATAATGGACCTGCAAGAACAAAAAATAAATTCACAATACAACCGCGTGAACGGCGAATAGACAGAAATCAGCAGGAAACCGGCAATAAATCGAACGTAACCACTGTGTGAGGCTGGACTGTTCGGGTGGAGTAACAGAACACAACGAATAATTATGAAGCGACTTTTGACGACCACGCTAGCGTCCCAAGAAGATCCAAAATTACTCAAAATAGAGTTTCACAAGTCAAGCGACGTGGTGGTGTACAAAACACGTACTTTCCGATCGACAAACCTGCCAAAGTTGTGAGCACATCACTCACCTGATTCGAGTATAGGCGTATAACAGGTAGACAGCAGTATTGCCTTTGTCATCAAGCATCTGTATTAAAGAAAAGATACAACACTCAATACGCGCATAACAGGAAGAGCAAAATAATGGGAAAGAAAGCATGCGAATGAACAACCTACATGTATTCCTGCACAGTGTCCCGCGCTAGGCAATCGAGGAGATTTAAAATTTGAGAACACAGATAATCGTATCAAGTGGCGAATACACAATGAAACTTAGTGGGTCTGACTGGCATGCCTGAGAAACTTACCTTGTCGAACGAGAACACGTAATCGTTGGTTCGCGTGTGAGATAAATCAGCGTACTTGATGCACCCGTAAGCAACGGCCTCCTGCGCCGTTCGAAACTCAATCTCTGTGAGGTCCTGCGGAGAAGAAAAGGCCCATTTATTACATTAGGCGCATAACTAAACTAGGAACTTAAAGGCTACATCGAATTTAGTGACGTCTATCCGGTAGTACAAAACAGTCGATAAATGGAATCATGGAACAAATGACGAAGTTGCGTCGCCATATGTTGGACAGCATTTAGATAGTTTACCCTCACGCTACAAACTAAAACAGGAGAAATCGACAGCTGAAATTCAATCTGGTAACTTTAAGTGTAAAAACATTGCACAAGCTCGTTGACGCCAGTGTGGTTTCCAAGTTACAATGATATATAGAACAAGAACACAGAAACCATACTACGAATAAACCAGAAGAAACGATATACAAAAACAGCGTAAACAAAATGCTAACCTTGTCCCTTCCCTTCTCTATCAATCTGGTTTTTGAACGTTCCAGTCCTTCATCCAACAAATCAACCAGTCGAATCGTGTCGCCAGAACGTGTTTTGAACTTTTTCCTGAAGCAGAGAATTGGTTATCGTGTGGATCACGTGCTTTCAGATCAATTGAGCTTGCGCAGAGTTTGCAAGGATAGCGAAGTGAACAAAATCTGAGAGTGGACTGTGTTCCAACCAGGAACACGTATCGCAAGTCCCTAAGAAACGTGGGTACATCCGCCAAACGATTCGTGCCCCCAAAAATATCACTTACAGACTCGTTCCCGTTTACTCCACTGAATCATGTGGAATCAACAAAACCATAAGAGAGATTGAACATAAGAGTGGGAATTTCTTGAACACAACAGCGAAGTTCATCAAGACGGTACTAGTCATGCAATGATGGCAAGCGCTCAGAGGATCTTCAAGCACTCGGCATGGTTTCGTAGCCGACATAGTAGGGCACGTGAAAGGATTTACAAGGTTCTCATCGATGGCTCGAACCCAGCCGACACTTGAAATTACAAACACGACTCTCATCAAAAGTAACAAAACCAGATATTAATAAACTGATTAAAAAAGCGTCCAGTCAAACCTACGACCTGTAGACCAGACCATCAACCAATTTGGTGAGCATGAGGTGGACGTGCCGGTTGACAGTACAATGGCCACACATAAGCCCGTTAAGAATTGCACAGTAGACAAATTAACCACAGAAAGTGGGCTGAACACCCTGCGGAACGGTTCAACTGATCTGAATTGGATCGTATAGATTGCAGGATCCGAAAGACCGCCTACAGTGTTATAGATAGTCCTTCATAAAAATTGCCGTGGAGCTAAAACTGTCACAACGGAACGAGGCCCCAGATTAACAGCCATATCCACTTCGCCCTTCAAAGGTGGTGGCTTGAGGGTGATACTGGAAGGGAAAGCATTTTCAAACGGTCCGGAGAACTAAAGAGGTGCCTCGCGATTGATGTTCACACACCGTCATTCTCATTTTCAAAAGGCCGAGCAGAAGTCTACGCGACAACCACAGACATCGATCTAAATTATTAATTAGTCGGACATCGTGTCGTCTAGCTGAACTCGACACTTCTCAGATATGATAGTAGTTGTTGCATTCATACTTCTTGGCCAAGCTGTTTGGAAAACAAGCAGTAGGCTCGAGCTGCGCCGTCGTTAGAGTTCATAAGTACCGCCTACTTTCGTCGAAACCGAGATTTGAACTCTAGTCACGCTTTAATGAAGCAACCGTGCTGACCAGTGCACCAATGACCTCACAATGGACGTAACGGAATTCTTGTATGCGAACGTTCAGGTTGTCCGATCGTCTTGGCGGGAGACAGTTACTACATGCTCCCTCTAATCGATAACCACACGATTGAGATTCCTGTCACACTAACCAGTGTGGGCAGGGAATCTAACGTGCTTCAACCAGTCGTGGTCCACACCCAAGAAAACAAACGGTACTATGCCAACTTCCTTACAAGTCACAGCAACCCGGTGGACTCCCAGAAGCATCCATTATCCCCTCCAAAAAACCTGTTGAAGAAACCTAATAACGTCAACCGTTTATCTCAACCAAATCCTCCCGATGTCTACCGACGGGTGGAAGTTGGTGAAGACCCCAACATCAACATGATCATAGACAACAATACATCAGTGGTTTTCCCTCATGATTAACTGCTACACAAACATGAAGCAAAATGCAAGCCCTGTTCTGGATGAAAAAGTAAAAAAAGAGAGGAAGAAAGAAACCCAACCACTAAAAATTTTGCATGTCTATACTCAATCATTTAACATCAAGGTGCCTACACCTTGCACACAACTGAGATATACTTGAAAGTGAGGCGTCATCAGCAAATCGGCTTCTTCACGGCTTTCACTGCCTTGCATCATTAAATGCATTTACTTCACAGACAACTTGACCAAACACAGAAAACATTCACGTTACTCAGTTCTATTGGCCGCCATCTCACTTAACGTCTCCAGTCACCGGTTCTGTGAGTAGCAAGGTCTTAAGAGACCAACGGGAACTACAGTGAACGACTTCATTTCTGTATGCCAGCTCACCATCATGTGTCTACCTCACACCTTCGACAGCTGGCCGCAGCGTCAAAAAGAGTGCTCGATGCGGTAGACAACTAGTTGGCATCCTCAGTACATGACCTAACCATTTAAGCATGTGAAAATGTAAGGATTGAACAAAAGAGTTCGTTTGACAATCACTGCCAAGAACCCGTCTCCTGACCTCCTCGTTCGTGCCACCCAAGGCGAGAGACCGAACGCGGGCTACAGTGGTCGAATACCTGAAGACGGTTCATTTCTTCCACTTTGAGCGGCCTTGTTCCACTGTAGTACAGTAATACAACCCTCACTATCGTCTCATACACTTAAGGCTCAGAGAGATAACTCTCAGTCGCCAGAGGTGCCCCAGACCGGCGAGCATCGCCTTGACCTTAGAGATACATGCTTCTACTTCATTCTTTACATCTCCGTATTCACTAGTGCAGTTTCCAAAGTGCACAAACCGGTCAACAACCTCCACGACTTCATTACCTAACATTAAATCTGAGTAATCGCGGCAACCTTACAGAATCAATTTGCACATTGAGATTCCGGAGCACATAGGAGGATGAGAAATAGCGTCTAGTACTGTTTGTACTGTACGAAAGTTGTCAAACAGCAACACCCTATCGTCAACATGATCAAGAGCAGCCAGTGTCCCATCAGGTAGGAGGCCCACGTCAGCATCTTATGAGTGCTGCAGACAGTCTCCATTGTTCCGTCCGCGATTAAAATCGGCAGCCTTGGCGTACGCAATTTCTGGTGATGAAACTGTCGGACAATTCACCGTAAACCCTAACCAGAGCTGAAGTATAGGAATAAAGCGTGGACAGTACGTTCATACACTTGGTAGATACACTCTTGCGTTTAAGCGACTCTAAAAGTGCAGACCGATCCACCGAATCGAACGCACCTTCATAGTCGAGAAATACAACTGTTGGCCGGCGGTATATATGAAGTTGCCCCAGAATTTGACGAAGAGTAAAAATGTGATCAGTACACTTCTGCTCAGGACGAAACCTTCTCTGTTCGTCTCCAACATTTGCTTCCCGAGCTGCAGTAAGTCGACGAAGTATGATGGATGTCAGGACCCTGGTGGTGACTGGGGTCAAGCTTTCTTGTCAGCTCCAGACAACTTTCTTGAATGTGAGTACTGTTATCGAGTAACCACAGCAAAGAGAGGTGGTTTCCGTGGTCCACACTATTTGAAACAAATGAGCCAAGGCCTCTATTAATGCTTCCCAACCGTTTTTGAAAAGTGCCAAACCGAGGACATCTGCGCCAGTAGCCCTATTACGTTGGAGAGCCGAAAGGCAATTGCGGACCTCGGTTTTAATGGGTGGTCCCAACTTTATCAACCAGGACACTATATTACAAGATCTTGGCGATAACACAGTAAAAGCAGGAGGCCATCTAACTCGATTCTGCAAGTGTTCCGCCCAGTCCTCTAACCTTCTCGACTTGTTATGGACGAGTGTGCCATCTGCCTCATCGATAGCTCCACTGACAAACAGTCACCTAGGACCAATAACACGGATAAACTTGAAGATTCCGCCAGTATTCTCAGAAGCAAAAATGGCTGCTATTTCCTTTACTTTCTTTATTAGCCAAGCGTCCCGATTGGCGATCAGTCTACGCCTCAAATTCCTGCGAATACCATTACTAAACTTGTTATAACTGTCATGGAGAGTGCTCCGTCTGGCATCTAACAACTCCAGGTATTTATCTGAGATCTAATCTTCGTTTGATCTACGAACCAACGTCCCACATATCACAGAACCTGCCTCATGAATGGCCTGTGAGACTTAGGTTCAACAGCTGTTAGGATTTTCGGGATTTCAGCTCTAAAGCTTGCGTTCTAGATCAGTTTGGCACTTATGCTTTACTGACGGTATAACCAGTTTCTCAACAGCCAGTCATTGCACAGCAAAAATGAGAACGAGACGACAGCGTACCAACGTACGACGCGCATCCATTTATGTACTCCAATAAGAACGATAGTCCTAAATGGAACCCCGAAACTTATAACTGACAGCTATGTGATCTATCTGAGACTACGCCTGATTTGAAGGAGGGCGCCAAGCACAACAATGATGCGCACGATATTTAAACTTAATGCTGGCTAACAATAGCCTACGCTCAGCGCACAACTGCAACAGTCGCCCGTCATTATTCGAGCGATGTGAAACCACCTCCAGCCCGCCACCCAAACGAGGCACGGCCTCATCACAATCGCCGATCAGGGCGTTCATATCGCCGGTCAGAATGACTCTACCAGAAACATGTGTCGATTGAAGGAGAGTGCCCAGATCCGAGTAAAACGCACTGACGTCATTACAGTCAATTGGATCATAAGCAGACAGTGGAAAGATTTTTGGTAATTTTGTGTCCAGAGGTGAATTTAGTAGAACCTACTGAGCGGACGGCGTAAAGTCTACTGCTAACAGGAATCAAACCTACTGATGCGGCTGCGGCCGTCGTATTGAAGTTCATACTTACTCTAGCCTAACCCGTAACGGCGGTCATGGAGTCACCCGAAGTGTATGACTAGTATCAAGTAGACAATGCGGGTGTTGTTAGTTCCATACGTTGATTACTGTCCTGAATTCTAGTCTCCGAGATACAGCAGACATCGACATGCAATGAGTCTAACGTTCGTGCGACAGCGGCTTGCTGACCTATCTGTTTTAGAGTGCGAACGTCGAAGGCACCTATATTAATTCGCACTCTAGGTCTAAGTAAAGGACGAAGGAGACCTGAGGCTGGCTGTTAAGCGATGGGGCAGTGTTACTGTGATTTGCGACATCTGTTGTAGGATCTGTAGAGTAATTCCTAAAAATGGGGGTCGGAAGGGAGCTAAGAGCTAAATTCGATGGGACAGTAGGGGAGGAGTCAGCAGTAGTATGTTTTCGCCTATCCACCTTGCTGTAAATAGCAGATAACACGGCCCGGTTCATGCTGCGAGAAGGAGGATGCAGTAAGGAATTATTCATGGTTGTATGTGGACTGAGATACTGCCAGGAACGCAAGTAAACCACGTGCCGGCAATGTGATAACAGAATAATGCACTGAAATGGCTTGTGTTTATGCCGCCTGCGGTGAAAGTTTGCAGACCATTAGGGATTAGGCTACATAGCATGTGGTCGGTTACCTGTAAGTCAGCTCGAGTGCTTTCGGATAAGTTTGTTGCAACGAGCATTCTTCACGACCTGTGACGAATTGGGCAACCGAACACATCAACAAACGGCTGTTTTGTTAGTCACGATCCGCGATGTGGGGCTATCTCAAACACAGGATCTACGGGGAGCGTCCAGAAATACTAGAGAAACTCAAAGTGACCATAATCTCGGAACGCGACATAATCTGCTAGACCACTTCACAACGTGTGATGTCGTCATGCCTACGGAGAATCTTTTTCTACGGCCAAAATCACAGAGAACGTTCTGGGCACCTCTTATGAATTTATGGTTTGTGTACTAATGCTCTGTTTTATTATCTTCTCGTAACGATGATGTCAACTTATGAGCGGGACAGAATATTTGAGGCGGTAATTGGCAGATTCGCATGTTTAGTGGATTCTGTCAGCTCTGAGTGAAGTACGCAGTCGGATAAAACATATCGCCTATCACCGTCTCACGGAGGCGGGGTTTTGGTTCGTGTTCAGTGGACCACCGTACAGTAGATATTCTGGTGTGTGACACAATTAGTCAGTATTCACAGATGTACGTTAACAGGCGCGATATCTAGGATGAAGATCTGACATTTACTGTATGAAATTCACAATACCTCTGAACGGCCCTAAACGGCATCGATGGATGTACATCGGTGCGCTCCAGGAGAGCGATTTGGTTCCAGCATGACAAATTCGTTCAGAGCAGGTTGTAAGCGGTCGCTGTCAGGCAAACTGATCTGAGAAGAGTATGCTCCAACACAATTCAACATGAACAGAGTCGGGCAAATAAACATAGACACACACAGAGAGAGAGGATTGGTGGAAGTTAAATAAAACTGTGTGATGAGTTTGCACTCCAACTCACTAATCTATATGGCTACTTCATCGACAGAAAACGAAAGCAGACGATTACCGAAATAAACATAACGCTAGTTAAAAACGGCAGTCTGTACGATTTATGACCCGGTAAATTTCGTTGCACATCAGCAGGTACATGCCACAGTATTGGTGTGTACTCAGCACAGTCAAACAAGGTGAGTGAGAGGCTATAGATTGATCAATTGTATACTGGACTGAGATTGTTATGTTCAGACGCATGATATCCCCACTTAATATAACTTCTTGAAGTTTTATCTACAAGCAGTAGTTGTGAATATTTCGTCCTTCCATTAATCTGTAGGCAGCATGAGGAAACAAACAACCTTGAGGTCCGGTCAATCTGGATCTAACTAGCGGAAACCAAAGTTAAACGGTCACGTTTGTCCAGGCATGGAAATAAAGCACTCATGTGCACTTGTCTCCACTTTGAACAAACAAAATCTGTTGAACGGATTGTAAATATAGGGACACACTGCAAATAACTTGTGTCGACAAAAACAGCGATTTGGTTGACACCTGTTAGGCAACATCAGCACGACGTACACCGGACCATAATACAGACATACACTATCTTGCAGCCGATCAATCGAGTAGTCTCCACCACAAATTCGAGCAGATATCTACGGGTTTCGTTGTCAACAGTGAAGTCGGTTAGATGTTTTCAATCGAAGCACCGTCCTCAACGTACAACTCAGTGGTCATGACAAACTGCAGGCTTCGACCCGATCAAATTTCGAGAAAAAATTGTTCATCTCCTCATCGCGATCAATTAATCATGTAGCAATGTTAGGCACTTCCTGTCGTCCACGCCGAAGTCGACGTTGCTGGTCAAAATCAGCTAACTTGCAAAGTCACCTCTTTAGTCTATGGATGAACTCAATCCAGGTTGGTGGTAACGCTGTTCAGTTCATTATCGGCCCCGGCGGTATGATAGACTGCTGATTGGTCAATCAGCTGAAAGGAAGGTCGAGGTGCTTTAAGGTGAGAAATATGATGGCAATGCCTTTAACCAGAGTGCAAAGAGTTCGTGGAATACAACACGCCAAGTAGTGTCATACTATAAGCTTGTGACTTCAGTATTACATATGGTGTGTACACAAGCTTCTAACATCTGTGACATAACACGGACACNTCTGTAAGTGATATTTTTGGGGGCACGAATCGTTTGGCGGATGTACCCACGTTTCTTAGGGACTTGCGATACGTGTTCCTGGTTGGAACACAGTCCACTCTCAGATTTTGTTCACTTCGCTATCCTTGCAAACTCTGCGCAAGCTCAATTGATCTGAAAGCACGTGATCCACACGATAACCAATTCTCTGCTTCAGGAAAAAGTTCAAAACACGTTCTGGCGACACGATTCGACTGGTTGATTTGTTGGATGAAGGACTGGAACGTTCAAAAACCAGATTGATAGAGAAGGGAAGGGACAAGGTTAGCATTTTGTTTACGCTGTTTTTGTATATCGTTTCTTCTGGTTTATTCGTAGTATGGTTTCTGTGTTCTTGTTCTATATATCATTGTAACTTGGAAACCACACTGGCGTCAACGAGCTTGTGCAATGTTTTTACACTTAAAGTTACCAGATTGAATTTCAGCTGTCGATTTCTCCTGTTTTAGTTTGTAGCGTGAGGGTAAACTATCTAAATGCTGTCCAACATATGGCGACGCAACTTCGTCATTTGTTCCATGATTCCATTTATCGACTGTTTTGTACTACCGGATAGACGTCACTAAATTCGATGTAGCCTTTAAGTTCCTAGTTTAGTTATGCGCCTAATGTAATAAATGGGCCTTTTCTTCTCCGCAGGACCTCACAGAGATTGAGTTTCGAACGGCGCAGGAGGCCGTTGCTTACGGGTGCATCAAGTACGCTGATTTATCTCACACGCGAACCAACGATTACGTGTTCTCGTTCGACAAGGTAAGTTTCTCAGGCATGCCAGTCAGACCCACTAAGTTTCATTGTGTATTCGCCACTTGATACGATTATCTGTGTTCTCAAATTTTAAATCTCCTCGATTGCCTAGCGCGGGACACTGTGCAGGAATACATGTAGGTTGTTCATTCGCATGCTTTCTTTCCCATTATTTTGCTCTTCCTGTTATGCGCGTATTGAGTGTTGTATCTTTTCTTTAATACAGATGCTTGATGACAAAGGCAATACTGCTGTCTACCTGTTATACGCCTATACTCGAATCAGGTGAGTGATGTGCTCACAACTTTGGCAGGTTTGTCGATCGGAAAGTACGTGTTTTGTACACCACCACGTCGCTTGACTTGTGAAACTCTATTTTGAGTAATTTTGGATCTTCTTGGGACGCTAGCGTGGTCGTCAAAAGTCGCTTCATAATTATTCGTTGTGTTCTGTTACTCCACCCGAACAGTCCAGCCTCACACAGTGGTTACGTTCGATTTATTGCCGGTTTCCTGCTGATTTCTGTCTATTCGCCGTTCACGCGGTTGTATTGTGAATTTATTTTTTGTTCTTGCAGGTCCATTATACGAAGTGCAGGCTACTCTAGTGAACAGCTTGCTGCACTTTCTGGATGTGAACCAATCGTACTAGATCATCCAACTGAATGGAACCTGGCCAAAGCACTTTGTCGTTTCCCTGACGTTATTCTGCGTATTCAAAATGACTTCCTGCTACACAATCTTTGCGATTATTTGTATGATCTGAGTGGCATTTTCACAAATTTCTACGACTCTTGTTACTGCATTGAGCGAGATCGGGAGACAGGTAAGTTAATTTTTGTCGTGCCTTGTAATTTCTGCCACGATCAATTCGACTTCGAATGTTCACTATAGAACAGTGTACCGCCTGACGCCATCAACTAACGTCTTCGTGATTTTAGTATGGTCTGTTAGTTTATAAGAGTTAGATTATCTAGGAACTTGAAACTGTTGTGTACTCCCCATCATTGTAGAGCTTCGTTCCTCCTCCTATCGATACTTTGACCTGGTGTTATCTGGTTGCTTGATTCGTCATGTAAGATTTTCCAGTGGCATCGTCGTCGACGTTCAATCACAGGTCTTGTCTCAGTCTCATCCGGGATGCTAACAGGTATCATAATGCGAAGGCTTTTGAATTACAGATAGAACCATAGGAGAAGAACAGGCGTCTTTCCAGCATGATCGCGAGCGTGTCGATCAAATCTTTACCATAGGACATTGAAACATCAACATTTCTTAGCCAACGGCCGTGATGATTTTGGGTTCAAAACTGCTTTTGACTCGGCTGCTCAACGCACTCTCTGGGACTGTCTCCATCGCAGTGAAGTATGCTAATTTGTTGAAATCATTTTATTTCCGCTCTCAGTGCAGAGTGCGCATTTATTGGCAGTTTTCTCGAGCTTTCCTTCACACCACGTGGCGGTCAGCGTGATGTGATGGACGACGTTCTGGAAGGTCTAACCTGATTTTCCGAAGATCTTTGAGTGGGGATTCTACCAATTAGTAAGCTAAGTGTGCGGACGAAATTGCATTATTTAGTTCTTCTGTAGAGAACACACAAGCCTTGTTGAATGGGTTAAACAGGTGGCTGGTCTGTGTGGTGTACATTTGGGGCATTCAAAGGAAATCGACTTTGTTCTTGTTACTGCAGGCAGGCTGCTCGAGACTGCTGTTTATATAACGTACTTGGTGTACTTTTGAGAAACATGATTCCGCGATAGAGAAGGTGCACAATTTTCACTGGTTACGTCATTTACTTCCCATGCTGACGGGATGTTAGAGGCGCCGTGCAGTGTTCAAAGTGGTTGCTGATAGTCAGGCTATGAAACCCTTAATCGTTCTGTTCTGCAAGGTTGATGAGTGCCGGCCACCATCCATATCGCTGAATGGAAGCTGTCTAATATATCATTTGTATCACAGTCAATGGCAAACCTGTATCTGCAAAATTGTTGACTCTTCTTTCTCATGAGACTCAACTACTCTTGATTGTTCATTTTCTTTTTGTCTTCCTTTTCTACGTTGCGCTTTTGTACGTATGTATTACTCTACACCTTCGTGGACTCTTGTCAGAAACAATGGTACTCCAAGTGACTCAACCCACGGGTAGAACTCAGCCGAAAATTGATTGATTGATAATCCTGGCGCAGTTCTCCGATGTCAATCTCTGTCGTTCGCTTCATTGTGAGCGTACATTGCGCTTGTCTGCCAATCATTAGACTCAAGCCACCGGCCAAGCCGACATTGGAATTGTCCTGAGCGCATACACAGAGAAGGCGCTGCTGGATTAAACATCCGCCAATAGCCGTCTTTACGCCTATCGCAAGTGCTGTGTTTGCTACGGCGTGTACCTTTATGGGGTTTAGTTCAGACACAGCCAAAGGGGATTTTTATTGTCAACTTACTAACCTCCTGCATACTATACAATGCACAAACATTATGGAAATGTATGGAAACCTAACCGCTCAAGTAGATAGTCTAAGTGTTGAAAAGCTTGACTCACGTGGCTCACACTCTCACGGTACTCGTCGAACAAACGACGACGGTCGTGTTTTGCTTCTCTGTGCTGGTAAGCGTCTGTTTCTGGTAACTACCAATTTGCGGCGTTCTAGTCGTCAACACGCCACCTGGTGACTTCTATCCTCAAGTCAGTCGTGGACGCAGGTTGGCTACATGGCCGTCATCTATTTGTGGCATGTCTGTTTCCAAGGTTGTAGGTCAATTTGGTGAACCTGTGTGAATTCAGATCATGTACTGGTATTTGTCAAGTTCGTTGTGCGCTTTGGTGAGAAGTCACCTTGTCGTCAAAGTTAAATGAACATCTAAACTAGTAGAGACGCAAGCGCTTTATAATTACTTGAGCGCGCTTGCTTCTAGTCTAGAACTTCACCAACTAGGTGACATTAAAGCACATTAGACGCACATAAGACGTACAGTGCATAAGTATGGTATCGCCTCGTGTGACACCACTACTCGTGCAGCTGCCAGCCGCTTGACTTCTATTCGATCGCCTATTTTGAACTCCTGAAGCAAATACGAGAGGATTGTGAAACATGCCGGCAACGTGCTATCGAGATTGAGGTGGTCGCTTCCACCGGGAATTCGAAGACTTTTCCATCCCATCCTAGTAACTGGCAGCAAGAAGTCAGGTGTGAGTGAGGTAGTCTGCGAAGTCAGTGATGAACCTGCTCATAACTCGCCGCAACGCGTAGGACGCTGGGCTGAGCACCTCCAACAGCAGTTCAATTGGTCTCCCGCACCATTGACCGCGTCTTCGGGCTGTACCTGTGCTCATTGGTCTGTTGATGTTTCTCCTCCCTCGGGAACAGAGGTCTCAATTGAGACCAAGTTTCTGAAATGTCACAAGGCACCCAACTCAGACGAACTCTCTCCTTTTTTGTATGTGGGGGTCCAGGTTTAGTTAGTAAACTGGCGGCTCTGCTCTAAAAACACTGGTCCAATGAAGTTGTTTCTAATGACAGGTTTGGTTAACACAGTCCTGTTGGGATAATGCCACAATTAACCCAAAAATGTTGTTTCTTCTTCATCATCACTGTATGCGCCTCCGCTTGAACAATATAAATACGGTGGGGTTTTTCAGTGTATTTTGAACACGTTTGGTTGAGACCAAATATACTCTTGGCTGAAGGTTCCCTGTCTTCTTCATTTGCGGTAGTTCGTGCGTCGTCGTATAGTCCGTGATAACGCAGATCGTTAGTGCAACCGTCGTAGCTAAGTCGGGTTATCGTAAACGCTGAGCGTTAGTGGTTTTGCATCAATTGTCAACCCACGCGGTTCATAGCACGTCCCCATTTTCATAAAGGGCCAGCGCACTTCGTGTGCGAGGGTGTAACCTGACTCTTGCTATGTCGAAGTTATTCGCTTCTTAGACTAGGTGAAACACGCGAACAGCATATCCATAAAGAGCGAACGAGGTTTCGTTCTGACCGTGGTTGCATATGAAAGAACGAAAATGGTCTTTTTAGACATAAGACGGGTCACCGATTAACTTGAAAAAGCCACACTCTGGGACATTCTATCGAGGATGGGTGTATCTGATAAGTACATCGACCCACCGGAAACAATTTACTGTCAAACCTTGGGTCGGATTTGGGTGTATTGCAACGTACCGCCGATCTACTACACATCAAGGGGGGACCGCAAACCCTCGTCCATTGGCTTGAAAGGTTCTCACAGTGTCTGTTCCCGATCATCGGCGTCTCCGAAACCTTAACGGTGTGTGATGGGAACACTGTGTCGACAATGACAAAGTTCGGACCATGTTGGACCTAATGGCCTCGTCTCCCAGGCTTCGTTGGCTTAGTCACATCTTGTGAATGTCAACCCCACCGTTTGCCACTCTGCTTTGTTTGCGAGTTGTCGGTTAGGCTAGAAGCGGCAGCCTGGTGGCTAACATATGACTTCTGTGTATGAAGGCACCTACACCGAAGCTTCCTTCAGCAGGACGTTCCCAGCTTCGTGGCTAGGGCCAAGAGAAATTGAACTCCTTTAGTTCGGGGCGATACTTAATATATCGAAGAATAGAATTCTGTGGCGCTTGTGTTGCGAATCTCTGTGTACATCGGTGTAGTGTATTCTCTCCGTCTACATTCCTTTCTTCCCTTACATTGTACGACGTCTTTCCTCCTTTCATATATTTTGGCACGTTCGACATTCTGTATTTATATCGTGTTAACTGTTATATATATATATATATATATATATATATATATATATATATATACATAAACTCAGTTCCATAATGTGTCAGAAGCTGACCAGCCGAAAACCAACAAATGTCTTTTCAACTAATGAAAATAAAACGCTGCGGACACTCATGAAGAACGACTAGATTGTCATTCTACCCACAGAGAAAGGCAACGCCATAGCCATATTGAACAGACAGGATTACAAAGACAAAGTGAACGATCTTCTAAAAGACTCCACAAGGTATGAACATGTCACAGGAGAACCTACGAAAAGTCTGAAGACTAGGATCACCAAAACTGTGACAGCTCTAAAGAGAAAGAAATCACTCAGAGGAACAAGCTGAACACCTTAGACCAATTGAGAGACCAGTGCCGTGATTATACGGGCTACCCAAGGTCTAAATGGATCAAATATCAGTGAGACTAATCGTTGCATCCAGGACGGCCCCAAACTACCAATTGGCGAACTTTCTCTTTCGTATTCTCCGGCCATATTTACCTCACGACCATCACGATGCAAACAGCTCATCAGATTTCCTAAGACAGATTAAGGGTCTGGAATTGGAAGAAGACGTCGCTTTTGACTAACATACCGAAGAAACTTGCGATAGAAAGTCTGAAGCATCTTACAAGTAAAGACGATAGCCACTGCAATAGGACGAATCTCTCTCCAAAGGAATTGATTCATTTAGTAGAACTCTGCATAAGAGAGGCACACGAATGAGCTCACTTATATCGGGAATACTTGCAGACGCCGTAATGATACACTTCGAATCTGAAACCTTTTAGACATTCACACCTAGGATGTGGCTTCGATATGTGGATGATACATTTGTTGTTTTGCCTCGAACTCAGCTTGACCAGTTCCACAACTGTTTGAATAACGCAATAGACAGAATAACCTTTACACGCGAATAAGAAAATTCACGCCTGGCGTTTCTCAATGTATTGATCATAAGACGACCTGATGGCAAGCTTGAAACTACTGTCCATCGTAGACCGACAACTGATGTCACTCTCAGATTCGATAGCAATCATCCAGCCTGTCAGCTTAAAAGCTGCGTGCGACCATTATTTGGACGTGCAGACAAGCACTGTAGCTCGTCCGATAAGAACAAAAACACCTGTTCAAACTGTTCGCTTCCAATAGGAACACTAAGGATTTTGTAGAACCACAGTCTGGCAAGGTATGCGCGATTCCAACAGTATGCGGGGGAGACAGGCAAGCAGCTGCGCAAACGCGTGCACGAACACAAAGTGGCGGTGCGACGAGCCGACTCTAGATCATAACTGTGGCACCACTGCGCGGACACAGGTCACGAGGTCAACATGGACCGTGCAAAAGTGGTCACGCGGGCGAAAATGAAGGGGAACGGCTTGTACTGAAAGCTCTGTATTCGCGGAATTCGTTCAACCGACACGTCGCCATAGACAGCCACTACTTCAGCATTTTTGACGCTGAAACGAGCGAAGACTGACCGACAGGCGGACACGGTGAGCGGCAGAACGATCTCATTCAGACACATTTATTTGTTTGATGACGGATCCTAGTGTGGATTTGAAGCGCCACAATAAATCGTCCACCACTCAGTATGTTCCCCCCCCCGCCTTTTTTCAATCACTGTAAGTATGTACTTATGTATAAACAAAGCGAGTGACTAAGCTGGTTGATGCTCAACTGTTAAAGTGCTGCTTCAAGTCGAAGCATTCCTACCCCCATGTTTCTTGTTGCTGACATTCCGTTTGAGAGTGTGGAGAGTCTCGCTTACTTGGGTAGCACTGCCTCGTCAGTATGCACTGCTGCTGATGGCTTGTTAGCGAAAATGGCCAGGATACGTGTTATCTTTGGCAACTGGCTTCATTTGTGGCGCCGACAAGATCGCTGGTTATTTTTAAAAGGAGGGGTATTGTTACGACCCTCTGAGAGAGGAAGACAAGAACGAAACACAAAGACCGCGAGCAGTACCTCGATCGCGAACGAAACGCAACGATATCGCAAACGATACGAATAATCGGAACGCAAGTACTCGGACCCAACTCTCGCAAGAAAGGAAAAAGACGGCCTTCAAACGAGCTATATTTGCTGCTCAGCCCGAAGGCAAAACAGTGGTTCAAAGCGGCTGTATTTATAGGTTTTCGGTGGCCTTGGTCCTAGGACACTGAACGGGCCATTCAGAAGCAGGCGCGCGAACTCGAATCTTCCAGAATGATGGCAGGCATTCGAGTTCTCAAAATCGAAGCATGTATTTCCCTTGGGAAATATAGCGAGTTTTTTTGGGAAAGAGTGCTTTTCCCAACACCTCCCCCGTTGAGACTTATTGGTACCGCCGTTTTCGTGGGTCGAGCTTCATTGGACAAGTGGGCTTGCGTTTTCGGTCCGTCCATCGTCTTGGCTGCAAGGCAATCAGCTCCCTGTTCGGTCTCGGCGTTGAGGTCGCTGGGGTAACGGTCTCGGGAACTTGCTGTGTTGGGCGCTTGATCTCGAAAGTGTCGAGAAGTAAGTCCAGTGGCATTTGGTTCTCTACTTGAACAACGTTTGCGGAATAGCGTGGGCGAAGTTGGTTAGCGTGGCGCACCCATATGTCGTCTCCCATGCTTGGCCGTCGCTGCTATCCAGTGGGAGTGTCCTGACCGATAATCTCTTGCGTAAACTAGATCGCCGACGGCAAATCCACGTCGGGGTAACAGCTGCTTATCTTCCGGGAGTTTTCCTACTGGCAACTTGGCGTCGAATATCTTCCTTAGCTTGCGGCCCATGAGAGCTTGGTCGGGTGAAAGTCCATTGGGAATCGTCGGATTCGGGGTGGTTCTGTAAGTGAGCAAGGACCTTTGCAGCCCTTCTTCGGTCGGTCCCTTCCCGCGAGATTTCATACGTGCTCTCTTAAATGTGTCGACGAAGCGCTCCACTTGGCCGTTTGACTGTGGGTGGTACGGTGGTAAATGCAGATGGTGAATGTTGTTTTGAATGTAGAACTCCCTGAACTGGACTAATATGAACTGTGATCCATTATCTGATACGAGGATTTCCGGGAGACCATGTTGACTAAATATACGTCATAGGTTGTTGATAGTGACTGAGGTTGTGGCGTGCGTCAACGGAACGATCTCAGGTCTCTTGGAGTATGCATCCACCAGCGTGAGGTATACCACACCGTCGACGGGTCTCGCAAAATCCACATGGAGGCGTGACCATGGCTAAGGCTCTACGCGCGGCGGGTTCTTGGCAGCTTGGCGGCAGCGACTGCATTGCCTAACCAGGTCTTCGATCTGGTTGTCGATCCCAGGCCAGTAAACATAGCTCCTGGCAAGCGCCTTCATACGTCCCGCACCAGGGTGTCCAGAATGAAACTGTTTGAGAACAGTTTGGCGAAGCGATGAAAGGATGACGACGCGGTCAGCGAACATCAGGCAGGAGTCGACAACTGACAGGGACTCGCGTCGTAAGTATAACTGACGGAGTTCACCAACTGGTGGGGTTGATGGCCATTGATTTTGTATGCACGTGATTGCTTGTTGAATGATGCGATCAGATCCGGAGGCCCGTTTGACATCGGATGCCGTTGTTGGAGTTGCGCGGATAGCGTCGAGAAACGTTTGGCGTACATCGTTCTCAACAACAGTGTCTTCTTCAACGGAACGCTGGTTGCCGATGAGGCGAGAAAGAGCATCAGCTTGGCCAAAATCCTCAGTTCGACGTAACAGATGTCGAAGTCATAGCTGATGAGAATGGTCGCCCAGCGCTGCAGCCAGCTGGCAGAATACACAGGTATACCCTTATTTGAGCCGAAGATGGAAACGAGTGGCTTGTGGTCTGTCAGAAGGGTGAAATGCCAACCGTAAATCATCTTGTGAAACTTCTTCACAGCAAAGATGAGCGCCAGTGCTTCCTTCTCGATTTGGCCGTAGTTCTTCTCAGCAGCTGTGAGCGTCCTTGCAGCGTGCATGATGGCTTTCTCAGACCCATCGGGGAAGACGTGAGAGATCACGGCACCCACGCCAAAATTGGAGGCATCTGCAGCCACAACGATTGGGAGGCTGGGATCAAAATGGGTCAGCAAGATGTCGGACCCCAGCATAGACTTGATCTTTTCGAATGCTTGTGCACATTCAGGAGACCAGCGCCACTGTATTTCCTCTCTGAGGAGGTGGTTTAGGGGAGCTCGAACGTCGTGTAGCGACGGCAGGAAGGAGCCGTAATGGCTAACGACACCCAGGAACGAGCGGAGAGATGATACATCCTTTGGAGGTGGCATGTGTTGGATGGCACGAACGTTCTCAGGATCTGGACGGCAGCCGGTAGCGTTGAAAACAAAGCCAAGGTATTTGATGGACGACATGAAAAATTGACACTTATCTGCTCGAAGCCGAAATCCGTAATCTTGAACTCGTTGGAGAACGGCTGCGATCCGTTCTCGAAGGTCTTCACTCGTTCGGCCAGAAATAATGATGTCGTCCAAGTAGGCAGTTGTACCAGGCAGGCCGGACAGCATGGCATCCATGATCTGCTGGAAGATGGCTGGGGCGGTCTTGACACCGAATGGCAGTCTGGTGTACTGGTAAAGACCGCGATGTGTGTTGATCGTCAGTAGACCACGGGATTGTGAGGGGACTTCGACCTGCAGGTATGCATCGGCTAGATCTAGCTTGGCGAAACAGGTTCCACCATTGAGGATCGTGAACAGGTCTTCAGGGACGGGCAGTGGATGGCAGTTAGCTTCCAAAGCAGCATTGAGCCCGGTAGAGAAATCAGCACAAATGCGAACTGATCCATTGGCCTTTTTCACGACAACGATGGGGGCTGCCCAGGATGAGTAGGTGACAGGCGTCAGCACCCCTAACTCCTCAAGGCGTTTGAGTTCTTGGTCGACGAGGGGTAGGGCGGCGTAGGGTACTGGGCGTTTCGGCCGAAAAACAGGTTGAGCTGCAGGTTTGAGGTGCAAAACCGCTTGGGAACGAGTGCAGCAACCAAGACCCTCGTCGAATACCGACCTGAAGCGTTGAATGAGCTCGTCCGCCATGCACGGTGGCTTCGCTGTGGAGGACTGCAGTCGATTGCAAATATGTGTGATTGATAATTCTGTCAGGCCGAGTTGTTCAAGCCAGTCGAGACCAAGTAGATTGAGATTTGCATCGGAGAGGTAACAAACTCCATCAATGGTCTTGTTCTTGAAACTGACACGACAATGCAATTGCCCGGTTAATTGCACTGTACCACCACAGGCACTGGTGGCGGAAAGGGATGTCAGCTGGACTGGCGGGCGGCCAATTGCTTTCCACAGGCGATTGGAAATGATTGTAATATCGGATGCAGTGTCGAGCTGCAGACGAGCTGGGTGTCCGTTGATCAGTACGGACACAAACTTCCTGCGTGAGACGACATCGACTTTGAAAGAGGTAAGTAAGCTGTTGGACCTCGTACTTGGTTTGGAGTGAGGTGGGCGTGGCCGCTTCTTAGTTGTGCGTTGACTGCCCGGAGTACGTGATTGACAATACCCGTCTTTGTGGCCCACCTTTTTGCAACGCTGACAGCGGTGTTGCTTGAAGGGGCAGTAACGCGTGTAGTGCCATGCGCCGCAGTGCCAGCATGGAGAGGGCGGCGACTTCTTGGAGGGAGGGTTCCTTGGGCGGCTCGTGTGGGAAAGTTGTTGCTTTTGCCTTGGATATGAAACTGTGTTGACAGAGGTTGTGGACTGAGCAGGATTCTGGACCAAGGCAGAGTCGTGTTTCAGGTTCAGCAGTCGATGACCTTCAGTGGTGAGATCCTGAAGGGTAACTGACTCGTCTTGTTGGATCCGATTGAGCAGGCGTGTACGGAGGTCAGCATCATTGGGGGACTGGAGGCCGCAGACAAAGATGAGGCATTTGAATTGATCCTCCGTGAGGGAGGATAGCTTGAACCTCTCGCATTCGCGATTTACGGTGCCAGCATAGGTGACAAGATCATCCGAGTCCCGTTTGGTCAGCTTGAGGCAGTGGTACCGCAAGTTGAATAGAGATGACTGGTCACCGAATATCTGCGACAGAATACTGACCGTCTCATTGAAATTGATATCGCATGGGCTCTTGGGCAAAATGAAATTGGCGTACCGTTCGTGCTCCGCAGGGCCAAGTTTGCGGAGAAGAAGCCGGACCTTCCACGAATCGTCCTGGTTGGCAAATTCGATACGAAACAGGTCATCGTACCGACGGAACCAAGAATCGAATGTCACGTTCGCATGCGGGTCGTAGACGAATTCGGAGATACCCATGGCCAAACTGTCCACAGATTGCGCACCACCAGATTGTGCGGGTTGGCCCATACTTGTATTGGACAACCGTTGGGCAAGCATCTCCATAAGCTTCATCTGTTGCTGCAACAGCAGCTTAACGTCATCAACGTCCAACGCCATTGATCAGAAATGACACCGTCGCCAACTGTTACGACCCCCTGAGAGAGGAAGGCAAGAACGGACAGGAAGACCGCGAGCAGTATCACGATCACGAATGAAACGCAACGATATCGCAAACGATACGAATAATCGGAACGCAAGTACTCGGACCCAACTCTCGCAACTTAGACCCCCCCCCAACAAGAAAGGAAAAAGACGGCCTTCAAACGAGCTTTATTTGCTGCTCAGCCCGAAGGCAAAACAGTGGTTCAAAACGGCTGTATTTATAGGCTTTCGGTAGCTTTGGTCCTAGGACACTGAACGGGCCAATCAGAAGCGAGCGCGCGAACTCGAATCTTCCAGAATGATGGCGGGCATTCGAGTTCTCAAAATCGAAGCATCTATTTCCCTTGGGAAATATAGCGAGTTATTTTGGGAGTGCTTTTCACAACAGGCATATACTGGTTGTGAGCTTTCTGTTTTACTGTGATTCGGAAATATGGTGTTTCCATGACGAATATGTTAATAGGTTTTCTGTGTGTCGATAATTGTTGCCTTTGTCCACAAATAAAGGAGGATTGTGTGGGTGGTGAGGCCGTTCTCCCGGGCTAACATCTTGTAGCTCGGGACACGCAATCAATAGGTCTGCTAATCAGGTTGAACATTCCGGGATGGCCGAGCCACCTACTCTGTATGCGGACTGAGCGTCTTCTACATCAACCATTATTCACTGGGACCAGCAGTAGTTGAGTAAAACCGTATAGTAGTCAAACCACGGTGCGGTCCCAAAAAATGGAGACCTTGACTGTTCCGTCGAATCAGTTGGGTTTGTATCGTCTGCTCCATTGAGGTCCTCGTAATCAATCAAGTTGCTGATTGGAAACACTCGTGTGCGCAATCAGCAGTGTATGCGTACGTAAAATTTCCAGCGCCTCTGCTGATTTTTATATGTACCGTGTTTTTCGTCCGTTACGTTTTTTAGGTCTTTCCTCGTTTTTGTTTTGAGTGGCGGCTCGCGCCACGGTTTCTCCTAGTCAAGCTCCTGGCCGTTTTGATTGGATGAATTGCAATTAGAAGACAGGCTAAGGTTCCTTAACTGGTTCACTGACAATGTCGCGAAGTGCCATTCGCAGTGTTGCGGGTTCGAACCCTAATGTGTCGATTGCTGCTAACCACGTATACGCCATCTGCTAGTATGCGAGCCCATTTGTGATCTAGCACGTTGTATGACAGCAGTTGCCTGGTACTGTAAATGCCGGAAATTTATTTGATCATTTTCAGGTTCTATCAGCATTGCTCGCTTTATTTCTTCACAGCAAGCTGTGTAATGCCTATCTGTTCTTTTTTCAGGGACAGTCCTACGCATTCACACCAGTCGACTCATGCTTTGTGAAGCAACAGCCAAAATAATGAAATGTGGCTTCGATATCCTTGGTCTGAGAACGGTTGAGCGGATGTAAATTCCCGTTTTTATATATATTACATTTATGGTGGATGGTTGACTGCTTTTCATTTATCTGTGGGAAAGTTAGAGTAAGTTCAAGTTGGATTTCATCATTCTGTTGTCACTCGACGATTTACTTGAAATGGTTCCTTGTGTCTTGTAGGTTCAACAGGTGGCTAATAAAGTGACCAGTGTCTTGTGGTGAGTAGATTAAGTTCAAGCAACTCATTTGCAAGTGCAGGCGCAAAATAAAAACGGGAGCATGCATTAAACTACTTACTGAACGTTTTGGCTAAGTAATCTCATGACTGGTCAGTGGGAGCCGAAGCACAAATGCGGACGGGCGGGCAGTTGGTTAATGTCTGATTAAACAGCACACACACACACACACGTTGTTCGTGGCATCCAATCTGGTTTAGCCTGTCATAGTAACCGGAGCCAAAAGACGCTGGCGCGTAGCAATCCTCATAAGTGTCTTGCACCGAACCACACTTGACTGTAACCGTTTCCACGCTTAAAAGGCCATGCTAGACTGCGAACCAGCATACGCCGGTGAGTGCAAATGGACAAAGTAAAAATACGATATGTCCCTAATGAGTTGTGCCACTACAAAAATTTTTTACCAAACGATAGTAAAAAGCAGTGAACGAAACAGATTTACAAATAACTAGAAGATTGATCATGTAATCTGAAGTACGTTACGCTGTGTTTCAAGATTGATCGCGCCGTTTGTGGACTCAGGGGTGACGATGAGCGTCGCTTGGCACCTCTCACTTTTGTAGCCTGGTTACTGAGCCGTGTCGTTCCACATCCAGACAACATGTCTTAGTTGACCATTTTTTCCGTGATGAAGACAACTTGTTGCGTTATTGAAACCGGCGTGGTCAGCTCGCTCAAAAGTGTTGTCCAGATTGCAGTGATTTATTCTCTGGAAACCTGCTTCTCCCTAACAAACGATATGTCCGGTATGCGAAGACTGTTTAGTTTGGGTCGATACGGAACATCCTCACCATGTGGGTTTTGCTATGTGATTACGAACTAGGATAACATGTTGATACATGGGAGCGCTGATCTGCGGTTTATTTACATACATGTTTGCATTTCTAATTTTGGACTGTGCCCATAGGTGTTGTGACTGAAGCTGTCGTTAATTCTTACAGTACCGAATTATGGGAAGAAATGTACGTCTGAGAATGCGTCGACAGTTTCACGGATGCAGACATTCCGTTAACTGTGGTACACTTCACTATGTGATAGCTCTTGTTGCCAGCGGTGGGAGACTTGGGAGACGTTATCTTCTGGTCACCTTTAGCGTAGTGGTCCGTGTGCGGTGTAAGCTCCGTCGGCTTGTACAACCTTTATACAACCAGCGTTGTTCACACTCCTCCCCCAGGTTATCAGCCTTTTTTTGTGGTATTCATTTGGGGATTTTCTGTCTCCTGGCCTAAGAACACGGGCGAACGCACAAGAGCAATGAACACCGTGTTCATAGTCGCCAGCGTGTCCGTGTTATGTCACAGATGTTAGAAGCTTGTGTACACACCATATGTAATACTGAAGTCACAAGCTTATAGTATGACACTACTTGGCGTGTTGTATTCCACGAACTCTTTGCACTCTGGTTAAAGGCATTGCCATCATATTTCTCACCTTAAAGCACCTCGACCTTCCTTTCAGCTGATTGACCAATCAGCAGTCTATCATACCGCCGGGGCCGATAATGAACTGAACAGCGTTACCACCAACCTGGATTGAGTTCATCCATAGACTAAAGAGGTGACTTTGCAAGTTAGCTGATTTTGACCAGCAACGTCGACTTCGGCGTGGACGACAGGAAGTGCCTAACATTGCTACATGATTAATTGATCGCGATGAGGAGATGAACAATTTTTTCTCGAAATTTGATCGGGTCGAAGCCTGCAGTTTGTCATGACCACTGAGTTGTACGTTGAGGACGGTGCTTCGATTGAAAACATCTAACCGACTTCACTGTTGACAACGAAACCCGTAGATATCTGCTCGAATTTGTGGTGGAGACTACTCGATTGATCGGCTGCAAGATAGTGTATGTCTGTATTATGGTCCGGTGTACGTCGTGCTGATGTTGCCTAACAGGTGTCAACCAAATCGCTGTTTTTGTCGACACAAGTTATTTGCAGTGTGTCCCTATATTTACAATCCGTTCAACAGATTTTGTTTGTTCAAAGTGGAGACAAGTGCACATGAGTGCTTTATTTCCATGCCTGGACAAACGTGACCGTTTAACTTTGGTTTCCGCTAGTTAGATCCAGATTGACCGGACCTCAAGGTTGTTTGTTTCCTCATGCTGCCTACAGATTAATGGAAGGACGAAATATTCACAACTACTGCTTGTAGATAAAACTTCAAGAAGTTATATTAAGTGGGGATATCATGCGTCTGAACATAACAATCTCAGTCCAGTATACAATTGATCAATCTATAGCCTCTCACTCACCTTGTTTGACTGTGCTGAGTACACACCAATACTGTGGCATGTACCTGCTGATGTGCAACGAAATTTACCGGGTCATAAATCGTACAGACTGCCGTTTTTAACTAGCGTTATGTTTATTTCGGTAATCGTCTGCTTTCGTTTTCTGTCGATGAAGTAGCCATATAGATTAGTGAGTTGGAGTGCAAACTCATCACACAGTTTTATTTAACTTCCACCAATCCTCTCTCTCTGTGTGTGTCTATGTTTATTTGCCCGACTCTGTTCATGTTGAATTGTGTTGGAGCATACTCTTCTCAGATCAGTTTGCCTGACAGCGACCGCTTACAACCTGCTCTGAACGAATTTGTCATGCTGGAACCAAATCGCTCTCCTGGAGCGCACCGATGTACATCCATCGATGCCGTTTAGGGCCGTTCAGAGGTATTGTGAATTTCATACAGTAAATGTCAGATCTTCATCCTAGATATCGCGCCTGTTAACGTACATCTGTGAATACTGACTAATTGTGTCACACACCAGAATATCTACTGTACGGTGGTCCACTGAACACGAACCAAAACCCCGCCTCCGTGAGACGGTGATAGGCGATATGTTTTATCCGACTGCGTACTTCACTCAGAGCTGACAGAATCCACTAAACATGCGAATCTGCCAATTACCGCCTCAAATATTCTGTCCCGCTCATAAGTTGACATCATCGTTACGAGAAGATAATAAAACAGAGCATTAGTACACAAACCATAAATTCATAAGAGGTGCCCAGAACGTTCTCTGTGATTTTGGCCGTAGAAAAAGATTCTCCGTAGGCATGACGACATCACACGTTGTGAAGTGGTCTAGCAGATTATGTCGCGTTCCGAGATTATGGTCACTTTGAGTTTCTCTAGTGTTTCTGGACGCTTGCCATAGGTCCTTTGTTTGATGTCGACAATTCGAGAGAGGAATTGATGCAGCATATCCCACCATTGCTGGTCGAATTCTGATATACTCAGTCAGATTTATCCTATCTTGCTTTGACACTGTCCGAAAGACGAAGTCCGATACGACCTGCCCTTTCTAAATTTCTGTCGACACGGAACTAGTTCCACCGTCTCTTGAACAGCATGCTGCCAGTTCGTCATTTGTGACGGTAAACATTTTGGAGGTTATACCTCTGATCTGTGAACTGAGTTTTTACACTCTACCGAATGGGACCAAGTTAATGGCTCTCTTTACCGAATCTAAGGTGGTCAATTATCAGTAATCGAGACCATTGCTTACTTTGGAATGTGGACGTCACTGTTTTAAAGCAGCATTGGTAGAGCTGAGCTACTAATACCGCATCACTTCTATACAAGGGAAATCTTTACTTTCTAATGATCATGGTGATTCGAGAACAGTGTGGTCACATAAATATCTGAGAATACTGCGGCTAACCGAGAGTTCCTGAGTGGTAGCCGCTTATCGAATGGACCACGTTGCTAAACTGAAGAGCATTCTACAGGACGACAGCAAGGTTCGACTTAACAAAAGTGATCGTAATGTCGGTAAGTTAGGAAACATTGCTCGGAGAGAAACACAGACACCTGTTAAACGGCAGTTTACTGACGAGATAAATGCAAAACTGCTGACACCGCAGATGTGTGGTATGTCGGTTGATAATGTGGCTTACAGAGCAAATGAGACTTGTACGAAAATCTTTCATTCAATGCACTATGAAGCATGTGTTTCAGTTTGTAAGTTCGCTGGGAGAAGTGGATATCAGCCTGTTTACCACGGACATTAATTCTCCTTTTGCAATCGTCCCTTCGAAGGAAACAGTGGAACTCCTTATCAGGCGGATTGCCCGAAATCAGTTCCTATTTGGTTTGGCTTCCACGACACTAAAATTACTTCTCTGCTGTACGTGGAACACTAAACCTCTATATCGAGGAAAAGACTATTAACAAATCATCGGTGCGGAAAGGGCCGTCCACTCGGTTCCGTATTGGTTCGCCTTGAGGAGAAGCTACAGACGCTTTCATCAATGTTTAGACAAGACATTCATAATGGCCACCAATGGAATAGGCGTGATGAAGGTGCATTAATTGTCTGGCCAAATGTATCCCAGCTAATGAATCGCAAGTCTGCATGGGGCTTGTGAGTATACAGTCTTTCTGGGTATGTTCATAACGCGATGACCAGGTGATATACTCGAAGGATTAGTTTGCAAGAAGTCTACAGAGACTGGTCAGTCTATGGTGATTCAGTGCAAACATGATATGGTTCGTGCTTTAGTTTATTGCGATAGGAAAGTATGCCGTTCAGAGGTCTGATACGGTGAACTACAAAAATTACAGTCGGTGCTGCAGTCGAATGACTAACTCTGGGCGACACAACAAGCTTCGCCGTGCTGCAACGTTAAACAGCTGCGAGTAATCACAGCGTTAACTTAGAGCTAGCCTACAAAAGTGATAAACAGTGGATAAATTTGACCTGTATTTGGTTGTACGCTTTACACACCCTCCATCATGATGCTTTCTTCAATCAGCCGGACCGATTCCCTTGGTGAAAATGCTATCACCTGGTGAATATATTTATTTATCATTTCCCTCCCATTTTATCTCATGTTTGATTTGTTTTGATTTTTATAGCATTCTTGCTATTGCCTTTATTTAAGTAGTATAATGTAAGTATATCATTTTTTCACCTTTTGCGTTCAGTGACACTTCTCGTCTCCCCATGCATATTTTTGATCTTACTAAATCGTTCACGTTTACTCAGAAACGCTCTTCAAGTTTGCAGTCAATAAGAACAGATCACCTTTCAGGTTATCAGCATTTTGCTTTATTTCACGGCGCTCGTGTCGAAAGTTGCCTGAAATTGATGACACGTGGTTTCAAGTTAGACATGGAATCACCTGGAGCCGTTGTGTTACTTTATTAACTATTCTTGAATACAGTTGTTCAGTAGTCGGCTCTGATAGTTTTCAACTCAGTTGAAAGCTTTGAACGGCGTACATGCTCAAATTTTCGTCGTATCCACGTCGATGACCGATTGTCTCTACCCACTACAAAGCATTTGGGTATACTGGGCTTCTGCCTATTAGTATCAGTGCGATAATCTTTACTAGCTGAAGGCAGACAAATAAACCGTGAACATCCGCAACGAAAAACTATTTCTGTTCATTTATTTGTCACTAAGATCAAACGAATATCACACTTACTCATGCGATCAGACAGCACTTGCGCACAATTTTTCGTTATCCACGGTGGCTGGGGCACGGCGGTTCACGAATCGCTTATCTGGTTGAAAGCGTGCACCAGGTGAAAACTGATCAAGCCTTCAAAATGGTATACCGCATACCAAGCAACTCATCAAAAGCTGCTCGAATTAGAATACTTCCTACTGCGGAGGCTGTCGGAATCAGGCTGCTTGACCCGGTATTGTCATCAAAAATAGTCTTGTTCAGGCTCTGCACCTAATATAGCCACAAATCCATCGGAGAGATGGCCAACCTGGATGTTCAAACCAAAGGACAAGCATGACGTAACCGACCAATCAAGCCATCGCCAATTGATTGACCAGTAACCTAGTTTCCCTGTAATAGTCTGACCGAGATCTCTATGTAACTATACCAACTCCTTACATACTTGTAGCGGCCTGAAAATAAATCGTCAAAAACATGTGTTCTCCTAGATGTCTTTATCCTAATTTTTCGTTAGTCCAGTCTTGCTCCAGAAGTGTAGTGAACCGTTTGACCTTGACTTATGTTTTGCTTGTGTTCCACAGGAAGTGGCATGAATCCCAGGTATCAAGTGTTGTATATCTGCTTGTTGAATTCAAAACTTCGGTCGTTAAAGTGGGCGCAAGTGGATCACGAGAAATTTGAGGTGGCAAACAATTCAGTCATCTAGCTCCTGAGATTCATATATGAAGTTGCTCATCGACGATATCTTAGCCTGCTTTAACTTAAGGCGTTGTATAAGCACCAATTTCGCTAATTGTTTGCGTAGTTTTGGTACGCATTTGAGTCTTACGCAACACATGATAAGCATGGATGGTGCGAATTAAGAAACCTGAGGGCTAATGTCCCTTGCGGTTACTAGCATGTGATACCACACTGTGTGACCCGATCCTAAGATTATGGACTGTACCTAAAAATTTTAGTGGAGCGTGCTGCAGTCTACCGTTTACGGAGGTCAGTAGTTGACATTTAGACGCTCTGTTTGAAACACTTGACTGTTGATGTCCAGTACACCTCTTCCCTCGGTGACTTTCATTCGCTGTACAAATCGGATTCACTAGCTGCTCGACAGCCTGTATTCAGAGAAAAGAAACTACTGTTCATCGCAATAATTATATCGACCCCCCAGATCCGTGAATTAGCATTCAAACAAAGGAGACTACGGAATGCTCAGGTGGTACCATGACCTCTGGTCATAATTACTGAGTGTCTCAGTCATATTCACTGGTAACCTCGTTTTGTAAAATTGATTGGAGGCTTATTTTGGTAATTTTTCTCCCAGTGGGAACAAGTTCGCGTTATTTTATGACCCCAGTGAATCACAGCAAATATATTTGTTTGGTGGAGACATGACTGACACGAATAGGCGACAAGGTTTAAGTTGTTTCGAGGTTCATACTGCTTATTCACATTATTCTCTTCATCACTGAAGTTGCTAACTGATTCGTGTAGATTAACTGCGAAGTTATATTCATCTAGGCTTGGTTCACAGTGATACAGTTTGTCTCTGATGTGCCATACCGAAGTTAGGTTGTGAGGGAACAGAGAAATTGTTCAGCTCCTTGGTGTTGTAATCGCGTAGACAGCTTCTACTTTTGTTCCATTATTAGGCCAATTTTCTGTACTCCGTTCCATGGGTTTTCGATTGTGCCTGATTCGGGCTGGCTAGCTGGGAAATGCTTAAGTTTGGGAGGGGCGGTTGTAATTTACTGATGTGGGTGCTAATCAGCCGAAAAGATGCTGATTTTTCCAGTATGCAACATGGGAATTCAGTACCATTTGACCACATTAGTCCAACTGATAATATAGTGACAATTGAGATGAGACTTCTAACGTGTTCTGGTGAAAATAGGCAAAGTTCGACTTATAGCTTGTCTTCATCTTGTTAGTGTGAATAAACAGTCCACCTCGGATTACTAGTTTGAACTAGCTACGGCCTCATGGACTAGGAATGGTGGCCGAGCGGATAAGAGCATTGTCCTGTAGCGTGAACAGCAACCGGTTTTGTTTCCCATTCAGACTATCTTTAGGCGATTAGTCCGAACAAGGACGAAACCGGCCGTGGAGTGCCGATTTTAATATCAGTATCAAGAAGCATTACGAACAGATAGTTTCTTTTCCACATTTGATGGGTTCGTGAATCTACAGCTAGTAAGGGGAAAGAGTTGTAATCCACGACTTATATTTCCCGAGATCGGAGTTAAGACAATTACTGTGCATCCTCTCGAAGCGATCGGGCAATCTGATCATTACTCACGCATGTACTATTAGGCGACAGACGGTGCCGTACCAACACAATCACAAGCAGCCTGAAGCTCACCCGTCTAGTCCGGAAGGTCACATGACAAACTGGCTTAAACACAGACGAGCACAGGTTCACGGGCCCACTGGCGTGCAATGAATAGTGAATCACGCAAACCGGCCCGCCGGACGGGCAAGCCCACGTTGTCAGCGTGCGCGCACAGATCGGGACATCGGGGATCTGTTTCAGTGCCAAAACGTATGCAATTTAGGCACCACAGGTGGTGAGCAAGCGAACATCGAAGCCGCCAGACGCGACAATCTAACCAACCAGTAGTCCCAACGATGAAATCACTGATATTGGTGTGTCCAGTATGAATGTGACCGCATATGGCTATTCTTGTGAGTTAGAGATATCAACTACCGATGCCGTTTGGTGGGTGTTTAATTCTCTCAAAGTCATCAAAGGTTCCGGTAGCTGAGTGGTGTTTAATGCCTGTAGAAATATAATATGGAAATACTCGTGAAGAATTACTTACGCATCTTTAATTTCGTCACTCACGGCCTCTACCACGCGTAGACGTTGACCGAACTGAGCCGAGCTAAGTTGTTAGGTCGGTCGTTCCCTGGGTGGCATTGACGAAGTCTATACATTGGTGCTAAGCCTAATGACCCTTCCATCAGTCTGACAACACAACGCATGCTGTAACCGCGTACCACCCACGTGTATGCGAACTGCTGTTGGAAGTAAAGGAATCCTTACAAGACGCACTTTAGCCACAACTGAGAAAAAATAGTGCTTAAATGTTGGTGTTAACATTGCTAGATGGTACGACGAACTCCGTTATTGGTCCATGCTGGTTACAAAAGCGATTGTCTTAATTCTGAGCTATACGTCCAAAACGGCATTTCACGACCAGCTTCATACATGTTTAAGCTTTTCTGACGTGAACTGAGAGCCGTTGTCTGTGACCACCGTCTCTGGCAGTCCGAAACAACTGAAGAGTTCCGATAGCTTCTGTATAGTGCTGTCCGTATTCGGCTGTTGTAAGTTATGAACTCCCGGCCACTCGGTGTAGGCGTCGACAATGACCAGATACGTTTGCTCATTGCGGGGTCCAGCGAAGTCTATGTGGAGCCTCTGCCAGGGTCTTTTGGCTGCTGGCCAAGTGTGCAGTTCACATTTCACGGAATTTTTCGCAGCTAGACAACACGATATACATTTTTGGCAGTGCTTCTCAATTTGCTTGTCCATTCGTGGTCAGTAGGCAAAACTGCAAGCCAAAAACTTCATTCGGTTGATCCCTGGGTGTCCAGTGTGAAATTGCTTGAGTACCCGCCGTTGGAGGGCTTCCGGAACTGCTACTCTGTCGGCAAACATGATGCAACCGTCCACCATAGTAAGGGCCTCTCAACGATGGAAGTATTCCCGTAAGTCACCACCGAGGTCTGTGTGTGGCCAAGTTGTGCAGAAGAAAGTCATTACTTGCATCAAAATTGGATTCAATTTGGTCGACTCCTTGATCATTTCCGCCGTCACTGGAAGTGCTCGAACAGCATCGATGAGGATGCGGTGTACATCGGATTCAATGTTGATCGCCGCGATTATTGTGTCTTCGTCGTTCGGTGTCTGTGATCCGATGAGTCTGGATAAAGCATCAGCTTGGCTAAAGCTAGTTGTGGGACGGTACTGTATCGTGAAGTCGTAGACAGGAAGCATTGCTGCCCATCTTTGCAAGCGATTGACCTTGTAAACCGGGGTTCCTTTCTTTCAGCCGAACACAGCGAGCAACGGTTTGTGATCCGTTAACAAAAATAAACGTCGCCCGTACAATATTTTATGAAACTTCCTCACTGCGAAGATTATTGCCAGGGCCTCCTCGATCTGACTGTAATTTCGCTCAGGGAGTGTAAGCGACCTGGATGCATGCGCGATTGTCTTTTCTTTTCCATCTGGGAACGTAGGTGATATCACAGCACCTCTTCCGTAGTTGGATGCGTCTGCAGCCACGACAAGTGGTAGCGTCGGATTGTAATGCGTAAGCAGAAGGTTTGAGGTCAACAGGGTTTTGATGCGATCAAAGGGTTGTTGACATTCTTTTGACCACTCCCACGCAGCATCCTTAGTGAGCAACCGGTTCATTGGCGTTCGAATTCGATGGAGTTCAGGGAGGAAGAAACTGTGATGACTGACCAGCCCCAGGAAAGGCCGTAGAGTTGGCACGTCCGTTGGAGGTGGCATCCTCTGTATGGCTTCTACACTGGCCGGGTCAGGTTGTCGGCTATCTTTGTCCACAATGAATCCAAGGTATTTGATGCTGGGCATTCCAAAGCTGCATTTCTCGCCACGAAGCCGGAAACGATATTCACCCAAACGAATAAGAGTTTGGTCCAGCTTCTGTTCCAGATCCTCTGCATTGTGGCCCATGACTATGATGTCGTCTAGGTAGGCAGCTGCACCGGGAATATCTGTGAACATCCATCACCTGGTAGAAGATGGCTGGCGCTGTCTTTACACCGAATGGTAGCCGGTTGAATCGGTAAAGCCCTTTGTGAGTGTTAACTGTTAACAATTCCTTGGACCCTTCAGCAACTGGTAATTGTAAATAAGCCTCGGCCAGGTCAAGCTTCGCGAAACATTTCCTGCCATTCAGCTTCGTGAAGAGATCCTCCGGTATCGATAATGGATAATGATGCATCTCGAGGGCGTCATTCAGACCTGTGGAGTAGTCTCCACAAAGTCGTATTTGCATTTTTGACCACGACGATAGGAGCCGCCCATGCTGAATAGTTCACCGGTTCAATGACTCCAGTTTGCTGAAGACGTTCCAGTTCTTGCTCGACAGTTGCCAGCGCAACGTAGGGTACTGGGCGCTTGGATCGAAATACCGGCTTCGCTCAAGGACGGAGAGATAAAACTGCCCTTAGTTTGGTGCAGCAGCGAAGTTCTTCTGCGAGCACATCCGAGTGTCTCTTCTGGAGAGCATTTGGAAGTTGACTTCTGGAGACATTGTTGGCTTCTGCTGAGCTTGAGTCCGGTTACAGATTTGGATTAATGGTATGTCAAATAGGTGCTGTTTGTCGATCCAATCCAATCCAAGGAGGTAAGGCCTGGATTGCGGGTCACGTAGCAGGTACCCTTGATTGACGATCCGTTAAGGACTGCAGTGTACTGGACTTCGCCAATGATGGGTAATCGACCGCCGGTAGCGCCTCGAGCAAACTGGGTTGTTGGGGACATTGTGGGTTTACCAACCAGGTGCCACGTTCGGGAAGAAAGTAACGTAATATCGGATGCTGTTTCGAGCTGCAGTCTGGCCGACCTGCCGTTGATGGAGACGGATACGTACTTTCTGCGCGTTACGCGGTCATTTCTTGCTGCTAGAACGACCTGAGCTCTTGGGAAGCGGGGCCTGTGTGGCTTGCGGGAGTTCTGATTAAGCCGGCGCTGAAGCTTCTCAAAACGGCAGTAGTCCTCCTTTTGGCCTTGACGGGAGCAGTGGGTGCATCGGTGCTGTTTGAACGGACAATATCGGACATAATGGCATCCACCGCATTGCCAACATGGTGTGGGAGGCTTCCTTTGGTTGTCGCGTTCTGACTTTGGTGTAACCTTGAATGGGGCATTTGAAGACACCGTGTGGACCCTTGAGTGACTGCTGTGTTCAATCATAGCGGTGTCATGCTTCAGGTTCACCAGGCGTTGGCATTCGGCAGTGATCTCCTGTAGGGTGATGTCGGGACATTGTTCTACCTTTGCCAAAATCCGTGTTCTGGTATCTGCTTTATTTGGTGATTGTAGTCTGCAAACAAAAACTAGACATTCGAATTGATCTTCAGTCATTGTGCGGAGCTTGAACCGTTCGCACTCCCGATTGACTGTTCCAGCGTACGTCACCCAGTCATCATCTTCTGACTTCACGAGCTTCAGGCACTGGTAGCTTGTGTTAAACAAGGATGATTGGTAGCCAAAGATTTGTAATAGCGTTTGAGTAGTTCCGTCAAAGCTCAAATCTCTCGGGTACTTCGGCAATATAAAGTTGGTGTACCGTGCATGTACCGATGTACCCAGTTTACAGAGCAACAGCCTCACCTTCCGAGCATCGTCAGCGTCTGCCAGTCCCACCTTGAAAACGTCATCATACTTTTTAAACCAAGACTCAAACGTAGCACCGATTACAGGATCAAAGTGAAACTCACTAAGAGAGTTGATTAGAGATTCTGCTACAGCTTTGAAAGATTCGTTTGATCAAATCGTTGGTTGCTGAAAACGCAGCTTCTGCGGAAGAGTTTCAATCAGTTTTAGCTGCGCCTGTTCAAATTGTTTCTGCTGATGTTGAAGGAGAGTTTGCATCTGCTCGAACGTTATGGACATCGTGAGTTCTTTTGTAACCCTTGACTCAGTACGCTGGTTCGTCCGCGGTATAATAAGACGATTGATAGGAAATCGGGTTCTGCTCCTTGATGTAATTAACACGGCAAATCTTGGTTCCAAAAATACATGGCGGTCTCCGTTAACTACGCCCAAGACAAACCCAAAGACTGGTGCAAAAAACAAATTGTTCGGCTCCGGAAACGTGTGCGACAAGGAGAAAAATTGCATTGTATTTATAGGGTGCATAGTGAACTACCAACATTCTCGAATCAGAAAACCGAAGGACAGACATCAAAAAAGTAGTTAAGGTCACTAAGCCACCAATGAGCGTAGCGGAATAAAGGCCAGACAGGTAAAAACTAGCGAAGGTCACCTCTCGAATGTTCACGACATTTCCGCCTATTGTGATTGGTTAGGGTCGTTTTCTCGAGGGAGGAGGCGGTTTTGGACGGGAAAAAATGGGTTCCTCTAACACCCTATCCGACGTGTGCCAACCGCGGATGCTTGTTGATCAGTCGCACTTACGTCCCTCGCCTACCTGTAAGGTCGAGGCGAAATTTCCTGCAGGCCTTAATAACTATTAGCGCCATGATTTACTACTCAGGTTACCGTTTGACACGCATTCAAGATCATACGGGATCAGTATTCTAATTGGGGGTGTGCTGCGTTGGTTTGGCGAATCATAAGTACCTGATGCATTGTTAGTGTAATGTGCACAGTGCTGCTAAGTGCATCCAAACCACTCACTAAGTGTTGAAATCATTTTGACCCCGGATATAGACGCAAACTGATGGTTTACACAGATATGTTATGCGACCACAAAAACAGAAATCCCTCGCAAGTGAGGAAACGTCAAAACAACCCATCGAGTCAGATTACTTTATCAAATTACTGTCATCATACCTTTCCACGTGCACAAACAATCGTCCGGATTCGACGCGCACACAAACGCCTAGTGCTGTGTTCATTCAATTGGGATACTTCTTTCCCCAATTTACACACATTCTTGCATTGTCCGTGTGGGTGTTAGCATTCTGCCGCTTTCTGTAATGCCAATGAATATGTAAGATATCCGCACCAAATTTAGTACGAATGAAGTTGAAAAGTTTAGGCATCGTGTTTAACATGTTATTTGTAAACAGACTGAGAATAACACAACGTTACGAGCAAATTGTAATACTCTACGTCTTAACCGCCTCGGGTGGCCTTCCTCAGGAGTGTTGTAATCGAAATCACATTGACAGAGGAACAGATGTCACATGGGATTTGCCGTGGTTAGGTCAAGTTGTGCTGCATCTGAGTGGATTGGCCTAATCCTTTACCCACTAAGTGGGGGTGAGACAGATGTAGATAAGACGCGTCCGTGTCTGGTGCTGTTTATCCATCCACGCCACACTGCAGACAGGGGTTTGCTACCATTGCGATTAGCACAAGCGTGCTGTGTGTAAATGGTGATAGCTTCAGCACAGCACCGTTCCACATAGGAAGTTAGACCCTTGTGAATCACTCGAGCTTGATCAAAACCTACGTTGTGATTCTCTGACAGTGCATGTAGTGTGATGGCCGAATCCTTCCCTAGCTTTTGAAGTTGATGGGCTTGTTTAGGAGGAAACCTTGTGTGCCTCTTGTGTACGGCAACACGTACTTTCAGTTGTCTACTTGTCTCTCCAATGTAGCTGGCATTGCAGTCACCGCATTTGATTTCGTAAACGCAGTCTGTCTGGTCGCCCATAGAAATTGGATCCTTACGATACGTTACCAGTCGTTCTAAGGTATTGTCTAACCGAAATACAGTCCGGATAGCCTACTCAGAGAGAATGGAGCGGATTTTTTCATGTTTGTTCACGATACGGTATTTGCACAGTAGATTTGAATGTTCCGGTCGTTTTGGTCTCTTCCTTAGTCGACATGCGCTTAATTGTGTTCTCAATAAATGCGTTCGGTTAGTGATTAGCGGCTAGCATTTCTTTGATGTGAGAAATCTCTGCTGTTCTGGAGAGCTCAGTGGTGCAGATCTAATTAGCTCTGTTGAAGAGTGATTTGATGACAGCTCTTTCCATACCGATTGGATGGGACGAGTTGAAGTTGAGATAACGGCCAGAATGGGTTGGTTTGCGGTACACTGAAATCTCTGTTGCTCGTCAACTTTGACTAGGCAGTCTAGAAAACTCAGTGAGCGCTCATCGGTTTCAGTTTCCAATGTGAAGACATGCCGTTGCATTCTGGGTTGTCCACTATGCGGTTGAAATGTGTCTTCTACGATTTGATTTCAACTAAACTCACTTTGAAATATCAGAGTAAGATAGCCACATCTCCCAGCTAGAACTGTCCTATGTCCAGCTTCCTAAAACATGTTCATTCTACACGCTAGAACTGCATGCGGTTGAGGTTTAAGCTGCAGCGACTGCTAAAATTGAACCTCTCAATGAAACACGACAGGAGTACTGCGTCAACTCCAAGGTAAAACAACGAAGTATTCATCACGGTAGTGTTCATTGTCAGCTAAGATGACCCATCAAAGTTCGATAGATCGATCTCACTGATCGTCTTATCTCTCTGATAATATTATGCGATAGTAAGAAATTCTTCAGACGACAAGCAGTAGTAGCCCTGTTTTTCAACCAGTTAGGAGGTTACTAAATAACCTCATTATCACTACGGTACAGTCACTTGGTGGATTAAAGAAATTGCATCAATTCCATTTATATGGTGTTGGAAAAAAAATTGTGTGATGATCTCTCAGGACTTCAGAGAATGACCAACTATATTCAATCCGGTAAGCGGCACATTGAAAAAATTATTGTTCTAGACCTCCCAAACCTAAAAACGATTACATTCAACCGCTTAAGTTAGCTTGTTGTAACTAAAATAGTGCAATCCTACTTCATAATTCTAGTTTATCAGAACTGAGGGTTGGTGTTATTACCACGTACTGTGTGATTTTAACTGTAGCTCAACGGCTTGATTCACCTATATTCAAGATAACCTCCACCGCTTCATATCACACAGTCTAGAGTGAGGGCATTGTACGGTTCGAAACATGTCACTGATTGTAATGATAGAAAACCAGTTCTCGGATTCCGACGTAGTTACTCCTCGAGTGCACAGAATTTTTGCAATTCAAGTGGTCATGTGGTATGCCAATACATGAGGACAGTTCTGATTCGTATCCATTCGAACTTGAGTTGTGGGCGTGCGCCGAGTGCTGATCTTCTTGATGCGTATATCGTCCGCGCCTCACTTGACTTTGCAGTCGCGTTTTCCATAGAAAGTCTACAAACAAGCAAATCATTCATATTTTTCTAGTTTCACAAAGAGGACTGTCATATGTCCTAAACCAGAAAGCATGTTTAGATCATTAAATTGGTCTCGTCGATCGTCTCTTAGACTGCACGTTCGTCGTCTACGGTGTGCTAGCGCTGAGCCATCATCATGATCGATGGAAAATTGCAAGCTTTTGGAGAGAGTTTTTGGCTAACGTATTCACTTGTGAAGAGTGCAGTACGGCAACCAGACTAGTGTTCAGTGACTCGTCATCATGCTATACATGTCAATGTTGTGTGATAGGTGGAATGATTAGGGTATGTTAACCAAGGAGGGTTGGTTAATTAGGTCAGCCAAATCAATCCCGAGTTGCAGTCCAGAACACACTTGGAAAAATGGCCTCGACACACTAACGGGATGGGGGGTTAGTCTGGGTAGTAGACAGAATGACATGCCACACCTTCGTCTACTGAGTAGACATAACTTGGTAGACTGAGCGAAATGTCTCTATCATACTGAAAGTGTACTGATATGGCGCTTTTGACTGACTTCTTCGTTCCACAGTTGGACCAAGATGAGGGATGTTGGCATACTTGTTCAGACACAATACGTCCCAAAGGTCAGGTCCCGACAGCACCATCTGGAGTAAAGACCAAAAAGCAGTCATAGGTTGGGTTTGTGTGAAACGTCAGAATGTTCGGTTTTTCTTGTTCTCATCGGAGGGCAGACCAACGAGCAGGTATGCTAACCGAGTCCGATGAGCGAACGGGCACAACATACCACTGAAACCACAGCTGGATTATTTGGATCTGTGTGTGTGTGTCTGTGTGTGTGTGTGTGTGTGTGTGTGTG